>CAJVQA010000497.1:0-33612 GCA_910591915.1 Cetraspora pellucida
TACTTAATGGTCCAAGGTCGATTTACTTAGTAGTTATTGCTCTATGTTCGATATAAAATTTTTCTTCTTTTGTCCAAATTTGGTAAAGTGATCTATGGAAAAGAGTTATAATTCAAATCTTTTGTTCTTTTCTTTTATCTTCTTTACAATTATATTTAGAATATGTACTAGTTGTTTTGTCAAATTTTCTAAAAGATTTGCATAGTTTAGTTCTCTAAGTATTTTTTTTAATAAATATTTTGGTAAGTTTTTTTGTCACTATCTTTATTACAACCTTTTTAAATGTTTTAATTAGTATTATTGACTATATATTGTTTAGATTATATCTCTATTCTATGTTTTTTGATATTAGATAAACTTGTACCATTTTATATTTTGTTAGTATTTCTCTTGCTTATCTGCAAATCTTTTTAATATTTCTTGAGTTTTCTTTTCTGCTTATTTGATTAGAATATAACTTATATTAGATATACTTGAAGCTGTTTCTATTTTTAGATCTTTTAGTATTTCTTTCTATTTTTTCTCTTTAATTTCTTTTTTAACTTCTGCATAGCACTTTTTTTTAATATTTTTTCATGGTCTTTATATCTTCTTTTATTCTTCTAATATCTTTTTTAGTTTAGTACTTCTTTTTTTAAATTGGTTTTTGTAGTGTTCTGCTACATATATTTTGACTTCTTCTGGCTTTATTACTAAATATGTTTCTTTTTTTATTTATTTAACAAAGCTACTGAGCATTATTTTTTTATAAGACTTGTTTAAAAGACTAGCAATTATTCTTCTTTGGTCAGTTTTTATTATCTTGCATCTTTTATTTATATTCTCTTCTATTTGTCTTCTTTGTACTTGTTCCTACTCTTTCTTCTTTTTTTTTATAGTAATTTTTGCTAGTCTTTCATATTTTCTATCTAGGCATTTGACTATTGTCTTTATAATTTTGATAATTTTGTATCTATTTTCTTGTTTAGTATTTTAACTTGCTTATTTGTTAAATTTTTTTTTCTTCTGTTACTTTTTGACCTCTTTTGTCTTTGCATATCTAATTAGTCTTTGTAATTCTATTATATCTTTTTCTTGATATTGTTTTTTTGGTTATTTTTTTATTTGTTGTTGTATTGTATATTTTTTTCTTTAGTATATGTTTACTTGCTGTTGTAATAATTGCTTTTTCTATTATATTCTATATATTATTTATTTTCTTTACTTGTCTTTTTTTATCTTGTTCTTCTCTTAGAATGTTCTTTAGTATTTTTTTACTTTGAGTTATTTTATATAATTTTTTTAATCTTCTGTTTTTACTTGATTATATAAATATAATAGTTTTGTTTTCTTTTTTCTTTTAGTCTTTGCTTTGCTATTTTTTGCTATTATATGTCTTAATTATATTTCTGCTATTATTATTTTGTAATCACTTTTTGTAATTTCTTTTACTTCTTTGATCTCTGCTTTTTGCAAGCCTAAAGCTAGTTCATCTGATATTTATATATAATTAATCTTGTTACAGCTTCTCTGTTATATCATATATATTTTTGGTTTGTTGGATGCATACTTCTATATATATTACAAAAGTTTTACTTTTTTATCCAGTTAAAGATTATTAATTTTTTAAAGTTTGCTATTTGTAGATTTTGTATATCTAATATATTGTTTGATATATAATTAAAATTATTTATAATAATAATTTGTGTTTATCTTTTTTTTTAAGATGATTTCTACAATTGTTTGTTGAATATTTTTTTCAATTTCTTTGTTATTTAAGGTTATATAAATTCTTATTACTACTAGCTTCAGTTAATTGAAGCATAGTGTAATCTCTATTATATATTTATTTATCTTCTTAATTGCCTCTATGCATTTTTTCTATTGTTTTTTTATTAAAATTCCTATGTCAGATTTTTTTTTTTCTACTGTACTTACCTAGTAATTTATGTATTTTTTGTTTATTATATGTATTAAAAATTCTTCTTTTCTTTTAGTAAGATTTGTTTCTGTAATTTCCAATATTGTAACTTCTTCTTCTGCCAAGCTAAACAAATTTCCAATTTTCTAACCTTTAGTCTTTGTCTGTTAATGTTATAACATACTATTTTATTTTATTTTTTTATTTTTTTCACTTTTTTTTTAGCTCTTTATACTTAATTCCTATATTTTTTATATTATATTTCTTTTTTTTTTCAAAAACTTTTTTTTACTCTGCAAGAAGTTACTAATTTCCTTATTTGTATTTATGATTTCAACTATGGCATCCTTAAAAGTAATCAGCCAGGCCACTTCTTGTACCTAATCACATTTCCTCTATTCTATTTAGTCTGTTCAAAATTTGGTATAAGTCATCATTTACTTGTATTACTTTTATTTGACCTTGCAGGATTGTTTTAGTTTTCTCTTTCTCTAAAGGTTCTTTTTTTTTCTATATTAGCATTTCTGTCTTCTAACCATTCTTTTATGTTTTGTATCTAAGGGTTTTAGATTTATTTTAATAGATCTTCTACTTGGTGTTTTCTGTTTTATGTTTCTAATTTTTAATACATCTTGTTTTTTACTATCTATTTTTGGTCTTTTTTGTTTTCTGTTTTTTGATTTTTTTTTTGTGATTTCTTCTTTTTAGAATTTTATAAGCTTACTCAGTAGTTGTTATACTATATTGGTGTTGTTTGGACTTCTTTTGTTGCTTAGATATTTGTAAAAGTAATTATTACAAATTTCTTTTTGTTACTATTTCTATTATATTGCTTTTGCATCTTTGCTTTTAGAAATTATAGCAGAAGCACTTCTGAGACTTCTCTTAGAATGTTTAGCTGTTAGTTATATACTGTTCTTATTTATTTTTTTAGCAATAATTTTCATTCTTTTCTATTTTATATGCTAATTTATTATTGCCAAATAGTATTATTCATAAAATATTTTCTTTTTTATTTAGGCTTGCTACTATTATTGGCAATGCCTTTTGTAATAATTTTTTAACTCAAATAATATTCATATTTTTAAATTTTCTATATATTTATTTTATCTCTTTTTTATTGATATTTGGTGGCAGATCTTATATAGTTAACTATCTTTGTTTATTTTCTTCTTCTTTTCACTCAAGGTTTTTTTTAAAACTTTTTTTTTATTGAAGTTTTTTTATTCTTTTTTTTGTTTTCTTATTTCACTTGTTCATTTTAGTTCTTCATCATTTTTTCTATTATTTTTTGTATCTTCTGACTTATCTGGTATCATTTTGAACCATTCTTCATATTTCTAATCTAAATAGTCTATTGTTTCTTTTCTTCTTTTTTATAATTAAACTGTATTTATATCCAATTATTGCCTCTTATAAATACTTCTTCTATATTTGTAATATGTTTGTTTATGTTTAACATCTATTTGATTATGCTAATTTTCTCTTTTTTTGTTCTACTTATAACATTATATAATAGAATTCTTGCACTAACTGGTGTCTTATTTTTATATAATCTGTTTTTTGGTACCTATATATTTTGCTCTAGTAATACTTTTATTATTTCTCTTTGTATATATATTTCATCTTTTATTTTGTGTTTTTTTTTTCTTTTTTCCTCTTCTGAACTTGAGTTTTGTCTAAATACTTTTTCATTTATTTTTAGTTCTTCAGTTTTTTATATTAAGATTATTTTTCTTAATGTTTTTCTTATAATTAAATTTTCTTCTGTATTATAAATTTTCTGTCAAATTCTGATTCTCTTTCTTGTATTATTATTTGTTTATTTCTTTTATTTGATTTTTTTACAGTTGATTTTTTGGATGCTGATATAGTTATTTTATTTTTTTCTAATGTATGCTTCTTTACACTTCTCATACTTTTAATTTTTAAAGAATTTGAACTTATTCTATTAAGCTTTTTTGTTCTTTTCTTTATACTACTTGGATCACTCATATTAATTCTAATTATTGCTTCATATATTTTTCTTAATACACTGTCTTAATTAAGTTAGTTTTTTATAGTGCTACTGTTACAACATCTCTAACATTAAACAAATTTTCTTTGTCTCTAATTGTAATTCTAGTTTTCTACTATTTATTTATTCTAATTCTATATTTGTTCTTTTCTTACTAACTTTAATATTATTGACTTTTTTATTTGCATTTATGTTATTATATTGTTTGTTTTATATTATTTTTTTTTTTTAATATTAATGGTGAGGCCATGCCTTTATCTTTATTGAATATTTAATTGAGATTTTATATAGAGCACAATTCTGCTTTTAAAATATTATAAAAAGAATAGAAGCTTAGACTAATTTATCTGCAATTTAAACTAACTAAAGTGGCCAAAACTCACCTAGATTTGATTTTTAGTAATTATATATAAAAGATTAGTTTAATATTTAATCTATTGAATATACCAAAAGTTTATTTTTGAACTAATAAAGTTGAGTAAAAGAGAATGTGATAGAGGTAAGGCAGCATTTGAAAGTGTATTGTATTCAGGAAGTTGAGCTGTAGATCTTGAGATACAGTATAAAATTCAAATTTTATGATAGATTTGTTGGTTAATATAAAATAAAAACTTGATAACAAGTGTTGTGACTACTTTTTTAGATGATAGACTTGCAATAATGTTGATAAGTTTATTTGGTATAAGACCAATTAGAGTTGAGAAGACTAAAGTTAAGTCTGATATACTGTAAATAGTTATACTACTTGACAGTTTAATTTAATTGTATAAATTAATTATAGTATTTGAAGTAGTGCCAAGTGTTTTAATATTTAAAGTATGTTGTAATAAAATGTCTATAAGGCTGTATAGCAATTGATTAGATAAACAAGTTGTCTAATAAAGGTAAAAACTGATTTGATGATATTAATGACAAATAGATAAGTATGCAAGATTTCATTTTTGTAGAATATGTGGAATAGAAAGATTATTTAGCAGAATTTTAATTCTAAAAGATTTAAAAGTAGAGAACTGAAAACTATGTAAAAAGTTTGAGATTTTTTGATTATTGTTAATATTCAGCTAGATGGCTTGCCAATTAACTTAGTTAAGGATTTTGTGCTATTTTTGAAAGTGATTTTGTGTGATTCATAGTGAATAAATATGTGCATGACATATTGTATAGATACTGCAATAAGTAGATAGTTCTAAAGAAAATTTTTCAAAATTTAAGATGTATATGGGATTGTAAATATTATAAGACATAAAAATAAGATATAACAGGTTGTGATGACTGCATACAAGTTGGTCGGCAAGGTTATTGTACTGATTATCCTGGTAAGCAGTGACTTTGTAAAAAATAATATAAATATTGTATGATTTGACAAAGTTAATAAGTGTGTTTCATAATGAAAAATATAATGTATATGTATAGAATAGAGTATGGATTGAGTTTAAAAGATTGTAATATTTAGAGATTACAGACTGTGAATTAGTATATATATGTATAGTACTGTCTCTAGAAGCAAGTAATGAGAGCTGATAAAATAGCAGTAAGCTCAGACTTAAATAAACAAGACCAGTATTTTGTTTGGGCTTAAAATATATGCAGTATATTGTTGTTTAAAATTTGGGCCCATCTGATACTCATAGAGCATTGTGAGATACCCAGGTTAATGACAGAGCTATCTGTATAAAAATGAAGTTCTGATAATTGTATATTGTAGTTGGTGATTTGTTGAAAGTTGTTTGTTAAAGTGCCAGATTCGAATATAGTTAAAATTAGGTTTGTTGTAATGTTGATATTAGAAGGGTTAGAAATTTGAATAGGATGTCAAATTGCAATAAAGTATATAAGGTTAAGGTAATTGGCATTAAAGTTAAGAGATTTGTTGTATGTATTAACTTGACTAAAAAATCTGAAAAAAAGGTTAATAGAGATATTGATTGTATATTTATTGACAATTGTGTAAGAGTTAAAAGAGCAACCTGGGCATGCTTGTGATTTAATAGATAGAAGTGAATATGGATAAGTAAATTGTTGTTTTATATAGCATTACTAGTGAGTAATAAGAATAGTTTCTAAAGAAGCAGGTTGTCTTCTGGCTTTTCTAGTAATAATTTGATTATTAAGTACTGTAATGAGCCATAATTTTTTTTGTAAAGAAAAGTGTTCAGCTGAATAACTATAGTAATTAGTGCTAGTTAAGTGTAAATGTTAGTAAAGAGTTTGATTATATGAGTGGCTTTTAGTTTCTTCTTTTAGATAGCTAAACCAGAATAGTAGTTTGCTTTTAGAAATTTTATTTATATGTGGAGATATATGTTTCTATTCTAGAAGACATAAGTTGTCAAATGTAGTAACTTGGTCTAAATAAAAAATAAAATAGTACCTAAGTTGCTTTTTAAATGTTGAGTATTTAGTATATGATAAAAATATTGACTCAAGTGAAGTTGACTCTTTTTGAATAGTGTATGGAATATTTTATAGTGAATTAAATATAAATATTATACAAAGGTGTTTAAAGAGTTAAATGATTTTGAAGTTAATAGTGTGTTTGTTAAGCCTATCAATAATAGGATTATTATGTATTAGAATACTAGTAGATGACTATAAGTTGTTCTGAAGTTGTTAAATCCTAATAAGAATGCTTATTCCTAAAAGATCAGGAGAATTAAGCCTTTTAATAAGGTTTGTAATGTAATGTTGTAGTTGAATATCCCAAATGTTACAAATATTGTATAGCTAGGGATGAAGCAGTGTACTAGTAAAAATTATGCAACTAAGTTTGGCTTTGTTTTTAACAAGTTCAATATGACTTGTAAAGATTTTTTTACATGTATTTAATTAAGAACAATGTTGTAAAGTTGATATTCTATTGTAGGAATTATAACAGTATTGATGATATATTGTGCATGTATATCAGTAATTTGCTTAGTGTCTGCAATTTTGATAAGATGTGATGATTCTGCCTTAATAAGTTTGGTTTGTTTAGTTTATTATTAAGTATAAACCAGCATCCAAAAAATTTAAATAGTTCATTTGATAAATAAAGATTAAGAAGATAATTGTTGTATGTGATAAAACTATAGTTAGTTTGTTTATTATTAGTTGTAAGTATAGATTTAGTAGAGTTAATCTGTATATTGGCCATGTTATAGAATGATTCAGCTGTAGAAAGAATTCGTAATAGTTCTTGTTGTGAGAATAGAATCCAAAAGGTATCATCAATATAGGCAAGAACTAAGCAGTATGTACTAAGTTTGTTGTGTATTTGATGTTTAAGATTGGTTAACCAAGAAACTTGTATAGTATAACCTTTGAAGTTGTTATAAATATGTAATATAAGTGAGTCATAATAAATTCTCTATAGAAGAGAAGTAATGTTTTCATCCTGGTCAATAATATTAAGCACAGAATATGATAAAATAAGACTGAGGTTTGTGATAACTTGATTTTGTTGATATGTAAGTATATTAATAATAGTATTAGTAATGGAACTAGGTAAAGCAAGGTGTTGTAAAGACTTTTGAAGAAGAGTAAGATTAACAGAGTTATATGCTTTGCTCATATCTTAAAATAAAAGCCAAATTAGTTTGTAGTTGCATGATGCATCTTTGATAAGGTTATTAAGTATATAAATAGATATAGATGTGCTATTGTTAGATAAAGTGACATAGTTGTATGGTAAAAGAATAGAATGTTAGAAAAACATAGAACTAATTCTGGCAGTTATGATTTTTGTATATACTTTTTGAATATGTTTAATAAAACTTATAGAATGAGTAAGGTTTAAGTCATTATTAAATATGTTATGTTTTGGAATAAGATAGATTCTGCTATATTTTTATTGTTTAGAGATTTGACATGAACTAAGACAATGATTAAATAAAGCTATGATAGCTTGAATACAAGCAGTACCTGTATGTTTAGACATTTTATAGCTGATGCCTATAGGTCTACAGGCTTTTTTATTGAGAAGTTTTGATAATGTCTGAAGAACTTCTTCTTCTGTTATAGGAGAATTAAGATATTTGTACCATTGGGTATTAATATGTGATTGTGGTTGATAATGCATATGCCATGAGTTATCATACAGTACTTGATCAATTGGTCAATATTCAGTCCAGTTACAGAAATGTGATTGTATATAATGTTTAATAAGATTGGAATCTGTAATAAGTTGGTCAGGAAGTTTAAAGTTAAAAAAGTGAATAGAAGCTTTGTATCAGTTAAAGATGCTATTTATAGCTTGTTTAGAATATGTTATAAGTGTTTCACATCTTTTTTCTATAGCTTGTTGAATTTGTTAATAGAGTAATAATAAGTTTTTAGTATGATGAGCTTGATATAGTTGTTTTCAAATATTATGTGCATATTGAATCCATGTATAAATTTGAAAGTAGTCATCTAAGTTAAGAGCTTGAAGATTGCAATAAGATCTGTTATTAATGTTTTGAATCTTAAAGTTTATTATATTAATATTGAGGTTGTTGTAAGTTTGTTTGACAATTTTAATTAGATGTCCAAGCTCTTTAAGTGATGTATAGAGTAGGGTGGAATGAGAGAAATATTGATAATTATAGCTACATTTATGGGTCTTTTGTTAGAAATAAATTGTATTGCAGTGTTAATTATTGAATATTCAATCTTATGCCAAGTGGTTTCAATACTTTTGTTAGTATTGCTATTAAGTGGTGTATTGTGTAGTCTAAGGTTATGAGAAAGGAGATCTGAAAATTCTGTCCATTTGTCAGTTGACATATCTTTGAGTTAAAGATTCTGTGACTGATACTAGTATAATAACATAAAGGTTTGCTGTATGCATTAGTTAAGGTTTAGATGAATGTCAGAATAGAGTAATCACTAAATGTTAAAGTATTGCTGTCATCAAGTTTGTATAAAAGAAAAAATTAAATATTAAATGAATCAATCCAAATATAGTCAATATGGCTATGGCTAGTATTGTTTGATTATATAAAATGCTTGCTGTTAACATGTGCACTGAGGTCAAACATGTTGAAATGGTGTAGATAGTTAATAAGTCAAAATTTAGATGATAAGCTGCAAATATTATCTTGTATATTGAAGTCTCCAAGTATTATCAGATAAAGATTATATTGAAAGGCTTGTTGAATCCATATAATGACTATATTCTGTATTTTGTTTCATTTTTCCATATTAGTGAAAGAAAGATATATAGCTATAATTTAAAGTTTGATTTCATTTTTAAAGAAGAGGTTCAAAGCAATTGCTCTATTAGGATGTGTTTGGCAATTATATACATGGGGTTGTAGATGTTTGTGAATCATAATATCAGCACCTTTTGCTGAGCTTTCAAAGTTAGCCCAAAAGTAAAAGAATAAGTTGTTATTATAGAATTGAAGGTTAGTACTGTTAGTGATTTTGGTTTCAGTAATATAGACAATATAGATATTATTGTGAAGACAATAACTCTGTCAAGCTTCTCTTTTAGTTATTGTATTAAAACCTCTAACATTGTGTATACAGATATTTAGATATAGAACTCATAAAGGTTATGTTGATGTAAATACTTGTAATGTTGTATGCTTATTAAAAAATAAGTTGGATAAGATAAAAATAGGATTAGAGGTATTTGATCTAAGAGGTAGGTTATAAAAAATTGAAAGAAGATAAGATAAATAACAGTATAATTAGGTAAGAGTGAGTTATTTAGAAGGTATATATGAATTTTATAATAGGTGTTGCAAACAGAAAAGGTAATGCTAGGAACAGTGTTATTTTGGTTATATTTGTTAATATATTGTATAAGAGATTGAATAGTTTGGCTATATGAGAGAAGTGATAAGTTGTAATGAAGAATAAATTTGTTAAAACATGTATAAAGATTATAGGGTTTAAAAATGTTGATAATGATCTTCTAAGTTTGTCTTCTACAAGATTAATCACCATATGCTTAGCTTTCACAGTTGTGCAAGATACTATAGTCTGCCCTGTATATTGGGTCAGACTATCATAATCCTAGCCTTCCATATAAATAGACTTTGCTGCCTGCTTATTTACATTATTTTTCCTATTAACTATTAAGAATATATTATTTAATAGGATAGCAGATGCATTTATAGGTTTTGTAGAAGACAAATTTATTGAAAAGGAGCCTGTTCTTCTTTTTTTAAGAAAAATGACTTAGCAATAGAAGTTGGTATCTCAAATTTAATATTGAATTTTTTATATAGAATTGTTTCAGCTTCTGGTAGGGCTTTTTTTTTATAAAAGTTAGTTATTGTAAAGTAGTTGGAAGATTTATTATGAATGCAATCAAAGTATATAATAACATGAGCAAGGAAGTCAGTATCAATAAGTTTGGATATAAGAAAGTTGATGGCCTGTTGTTTGTTTATTTTGTTAATATTATGGTTTTGTGCAGCTGTGTTTTGATAAATAATTAGATATTGGTAAAAGTAAAAGACTTGTTGTTTTGGATTAGTTCTAACAAAATTAGCAGAACAAGTATACTCTTCTGCTTTTGCTACTAATTCATCTAAAACAGTAGTAAGGATTTGTTTAGTGAATATGACTTTATGTTTTTCTTTAATATAGAATATTGAAACATTAAGAAAGAATACATTTCAGGCTTTGATTTCTTTTGAATAGGTATTATATGATGTATCAAATATGTTTCTAATAAGTTTTGATGAGTTGTATATAAGTTGTGACTTGGGGTTAGTTTTTGAGACATTGTCAGATTTCTTTTCATTGTCAGGTTTTTTTTCTTTATTTTTGGTTGTAATTGGCTCAAGATAAAGGCACTTAGGATTATTACAAATAAGTATATAGTAATTAGTATGTTTAAAACTTTTGTTATGTCTTTCATTAAAACTGATTGGTTTTTTAAACTTAATAGTAGTAAGTAGGAGCTTTTTAAAATAAGTGATAAAATGTTGTCTGAATTCATATTTGAGGTAGTTTGAGACTTTGGTTTTGTTAATAGTATTGGAGAATTGGCTTTTGTATATAGAAAATATTTTTTCGAACCATTCATTAAAATAGTTAAGTGAATTTTTTAAAAATAGTATATTGTATTTTTCAAGAAATAGAGTTTTGGAAAGGTTAAAGTCAAGTTTAATATTAAATTAGTTGTATATTTTAATAAAGAGAAATTGATGTTGTTTATCAATTTCAATAACCTCAGATATAATGTTAAACCTTTTTGGCCTAAGTTTGATGTCTTCTGCAAATTTGGTATAATTGATTGCTTAGTAATTGTCAAAAAGATATAAATGAAGTTTGGCAAGGTTAATACAAAATTGTAAATAGTTGTAAGTTTGAATAGATGGAATAGTAGCTGGTGAGATGAATATTTTTGAATAATTAAGTTTGATAAAAAAGATTATTATAAATGTAAATATAAGTTTTTTAAGTGTTTCTTCAAGGATATTAAATGGAATTGTGGCAGATTTGTCATTATCTACAGTATGTTGTTAAATTAGGTCTATAAAAATTGTAGTTTAGCACTAGCCATTTGTTTAACTAATAAATAGAAGCTTTTTTTGAGTATATATTAATTTTCAGATGCTTCTTTGATAATTTTATTAAAATAAAAGTTGTGAAGATATTCTTTAAGAAAGTTAAAAAGTTTGTGAGATAATTTTATTTGTAGTTTTGTATGATTCTACATTTTATTTATAACTGAGAAGTTTGCTACAAAGTCATATGATGGGTTAAGTTTAGGTTTTGTTACTTGACTATAGAACTAAGATAGTTGAAGTTGTTGTGATAGTTTTTGGTTAGTATGTTGCTTTTGTTGTAATAGTGAACTTGATGTAAGAGTTGCTATTGTTGTAAGTTATTGGTTAGTGTACTGAGGTTGATCTATATCATTATTAGTATTAGTTGTTTCTATAGGAATTATTAAGGAAGGTATAAACTCAGAGGTAAGAGAGTTATTTAGTTGATAATTATTTAAAGATTAAATAGATTGTTGAACTGAAGGCTTGTGTTATAAAGAAGAGCCTTGTTTAGAATTAATGATAGGTTGAGGGTTAGGTTAATCAGTTAATTTGGTTTGTTTATAAATTTCAAAGAGACAGTTGTTATGATATGCTTTATTTTTATAAAACATAGTTTCATTTTGTAATCCATGATTGTTGTTAGTAACTTTACAATTAATTGAAATTTGACATGTAAGACAAGTATGTATGTAAGTAGTTGGTAAAACATTTGATGTAAATTTGTAAAGTGCTTGTTGAAGTTTTTTAGTTTGTGAGTTGGTTGTTGTTGGTTTGATTATATTGGTAATTTCATATGTTTTGTTATTTTCTAAGATAAATTGAGTATGAATAATCCAGACAAACACTTAATGGTTTTAGTTGTTGAGAGAACTGGAAAGAAATGTGTAGCTAGATGGATTTTCAATTCCATAGTAATACATTTAGCTGGCTTGTATTTGTTAGAAATAGCTCTAACATTTTTGGGTTCTTTTTTATAAATAGCAATTACATAGAAGCCAGTATAGTTTTCAAAAAAGTAATCAAGGTCTAAAGTGTCAGGTGCTACAATACTAAGAGTAGGCATGTTAAGTAGACTGAAGTAACTAGGTTATAATTATAACTTTAAAGTATATGAATTGTTTTGTTATTACTAGTTTCTAAAAAACTTTTTTAATTATAAAAGCTTTTAAGATATTTAGGAGAATTTTGAAAGATGTAAGACAAATGTAGGAGCCTGCTAGATGTTTAAGAAATTTTAATGGGTAACAGAAAAGTGAATTTTCTGGGACAACCCAATAGATTTTTCTAAAATTGCCAATAAAAAAAACCTGCAAAGACAGGTTTTAGTTTTTGCCTTTTTAAATGTATTTTGATGAGTTCTGGTCTGTTTGTAATAAAATATATATCAAAATGATCACCTTGAGGAGCAGAATGTTTTTCTAATAGGCAACAAAGTATGTTTAATTAGTAATATTTTAAAAAAAGCAAAAACTAAAGATTTAGTTTTTAGAACTTTTTAGTAGCCAGGAAATATTTAGGCTTAATACTTAGCTGGCTATAATGAGAAAAGTGTGCTGAACAACTTTACTTAAGAGCACAAATAAGGATTGCTTAGTAAATTATTGAAAAAAGATCAAATGTTTTTAGCAAGAATTTGTAAAAGTGATCTACAGAAAGAGTTTCTAAAAAGTTTTTTTTGCTCTATTTTTCTATACTTCTGTATTCACATGCTCTGTATAGTACTTACATGTTTACTTTGTTTATACTTACATGTCTTGTTTGTTACTTTGCTGCATATGCCTTTGTTTATTTTTAATTTTGTGTAATTAATAGATATACAGAAACAAAATCAAGATGAATTTCTACTTTTTCAAAAAACTTTTGCAATTTCATCAAAAATTTTGTTTTTTACTGTTGCCTTTTTTGTAATAATTTACTTTTGTTTTTCAAATTAGTTAACTGTATTTTATGTGCCTTTATATTTTTTCAGAATGCTCTAAATGTTGTTTACTTATATTTTTTAATGTTGTTTTGTGTTTTTGCTTTTTGTAAAATTTAACTAAGGGATTTACAGAAAAGAGTTGCTAAAATTAACATAATTGTATTAGTTATAGTTAGTTTAATATGTTATATTATTATAAAAAGTTAATTATAAAACAGTTTTGTATTATTTAGAAAGAATTAATATAATGAATAGTTAAACTAAATAACTTGTCATATTTTATATTATATATATATTAGTTATAAATAAAACTTTATAAAATAGTAATCATAGTGTAGTAGTTAGGTTGTTATTCTCCAAATAACAGATCTAAGCTTCAAATCTCACTTATAATAAAATTTAAAAATTATATCTGCATTATAGTAACTGTCTTCTATTAATTGGTTAGCCTAATGCAGCTATAACTCAGATATATCAAGTTGGGTTATACTCAACATTGGAAGCTTAAAACATTTATGTAAGGTGTATATAAAAAAATGTTAATAACTGGTATTGCATAAGATTTTAGTACAAACCCATGATAAGACCATTAAATGTAAAAGACTAAAAAACTGAAATAACAAAAACCCACTTAAAAATCTTTGAGTAAAAAGATAACATAGATTTTTAATAGTAATTAAAGTTTACAAAATATCTTTATAGAGACAGGTTGATAATCTAGATGCCAAATATGTATAAAAGAAAGCATATAACCAATTAGACTGCTAGACTTATTAGAGAAAAAGAATACAGAAGTATTTCATACTAGGCTATCTGGATTGGTAGTCTGGCTAGAGTTTGCTAATTCCAAATAGGAGATAATAAAGAAAATGCTAAGAAAATAAGTACTAGGATCTTAGTAAACTTTACAAATATAAAAAGTATATAATATAGCAGTTAAACAGATAATTCTGTAATTGCAAATATTATATAACTATAACATATTGCATAAAACTAGGTTAGCTATATGTAAAATATAACAGGCTCTAGTAAGTCTTCTGTCAAAGATAAAGTAGTTTTAAGAATACTAATGAGTATCAGTACTTAGATGAGCAACACTCTGAAAATGTTCTTATAATACAAGATGAATTGCATATATAAAGGGTTTAAATAGCAATTATCTTTAGCTAGCTTGCAGATATAACATCTAGTATAAAACTTATATAGTAATGTATAAGCAAACTACTTAAATTAGACACTAAAAGTGCACATGTGGCTAGTTGTAATTTTTAATGTAAGAAAGCTTTTAGAGGCAATATATATCTTATAAACTTGAATAAAAATATTATATTCCAAAGTTAGGAACTTTAACTTAAAAAAATAAAAATAAAAAATAAATAAAACTTTATTATAATTTTGCTAATAATTAAATTTATTTTATTTTTTTAAGCTCTACAGTTAGGTAATGTGCTCTAAAATTAGATAATAGCTTAACAGATATACAGAAGAGAGGCAAAATGTTAGGTTAGATAGATCTAGGTGTATAGAAACCAAGGTAGCTAATTGTCTGATTGCAGTATAGAAACCAGAGTTTTAATTAAATAGTCTTCTAGTAGATTATAGATATAGCAGCTAGTATAGAATCCTTGGGTAGACTACTTAAATAGGTAACTAAAAGTTACATATATGGCTACTCTATAAAAAAAAATTATATAGAATAAATTATATTTTTGTTAAGTTTTATACAACTTATATTCAAAATAGATTTAATACAATACAATATTTGTATTGAAGCAGAAAAACTAAAAAATCTATAAAGTAATAATAATTGTATAAAAATATACAATTCAATAAATTTGACCAATAATTATGCAAAATAATTGTACATGATTCTATAATATTAAATTTGGTTAGTAATTATGTATAAAAATTGTACAGAAATAAGCAATATTATAGTCTTGTTTGTATTATAATTATGTTGTAATTATATCAATATTTGTATAGTAATTGTAACAACAGTTGTATTGCAATTGACTCTAATTTTATTACAGCTGTACTGTATAAGTTTATGTTAATAAACTATATAGTTTTATTTTAATCTTTAACAATTTATATGTGAATCTGAATTTAACCTGGTCTTGTGTTACAGCTCAACTAACAAGCATGGAAGAAATTGTAATTTATCACATTTATTGCATTTATGACATTGTTGCATTTATGAAATTTGTTATATAAATTAGACATATAGTATATAAGCCATTTACTTGTAACAGTACTCTTTTAATATAAATAAAGACTGTAAAGTCCCTAGAAAGAATAAGTTTCATGCTACTTACAACTTTTGCATTCAATCAAGTTCCTATTGATCTATATAAACTTAAGTTCACTAAGTAAATATAGTGCTAACTAAAATATCCAAACTCAGATCTATTGTTAAGTAGGATAGTAATAGATCTTTGTTTACATAATTGTCTTGCTCATGTGATTTTATCTGAATATCGATCATCTTATGTCTTATTTTAGCATCCATGGATGCTGAAATTAAGAAATAAATTTTTACAATTTTTTTTACATATTATCAACAAAAACTAAGTTTGGTCTTTGTTGGCCTTTAGTTATTTAATGTTTTTCTAATTTTATTTTCTGGGCAACTACATTATATGTTGTGTTATTCAACTATACTAACTACCTACAATCCCAACTTGCAAATCTAATACACCCTTATCAATTGAGCCATATTGTAGATTACATAAGATCTTGTTTTGTAGAGCAACTGACTTCCTATTTACTAGTGTTAATATTTAAAATATAGATTTATTTATTAGTATATTTTAAGTAATACTCTGAATAGAGTGAACTGGAATCTGATATATATATATATATATACATATAAGTTATATATTTTCAACATTATATATATATATAGATATTTTAAACATATAATCAATTCTGTGAAATTTACAAGTTCTATATTAGTTTATAATAGTAAGTGATAACTTTTGGAAATTTTTCTGTTTGTTATAAAAAAGGTTAATTATTTCAGAATAAAATTTAAATTCAAATATATTTAATTTAGAAACTATAAAGTAAAATTAAAATTTTACTTAGTATGATCAATCAGTTTTACTATAACATCACTTTTTAAAAAAGAAGCTTCATGAAAATATTCACTTGCATACTACAAAATATATATACATATTTGATATATAAAAATATGAATACCACATATTCTATTTAAATAATATGATATCAAAGATAATGATTTCTAAATCTGTGTAATATTTTTTATAATATACAATTATTTATCATCATCTACCTCTTTATCTACAATGTAAAATAACTTATCAATTTTAATTAAATCAACACAATAATCAATAGCTGATGAATTAATTAATGCATATAACCCTAACTGACTAAATGTTTTCACATCAGTACTATCTTTTTTAACAGGCAATATTCACTGAACATATGCCAACATTACTTTTGATTCTTTTGAACTTATAAACTAAATAATATTCTACAATAGTATAAAAATCTTGAACTTTGAATACTAACAGTTATTGAGAATAGTTCATATAAATATCTACTTCTATTTTTACCATAATAGTATAATTAATCTGTATTCAGTTTTTATTATGATAAATCTATTTTGATCTAATATAATGGCTGTCTTTTGTTCTAAGCTGACCATACTTTGTTCCTGTTTGACTAAAAGACATAAGCTGCAACCCAGACACATCTGATATAGTAGAAAAATGTTTGTTAATTTTTTTTAATTCAGCCTGTATTAATTTGTGTGAAGTTGAAGGAAAATAGAAATCTTGTCTACCTTTTCCAGTGTAAGCCAGATGTTCATCATAAATTTTGGGCAAAATTGATAAGAAAATTTGGTTATATATTATTCAGTTAAATTTTAAACAATTAAAAATTTCATGTAAGTGAATGTTATTAGTAAGATTCTTGTACAGATGTAATTTTGATTTAGTTAGAAGAAGTAGTATTCCACACATCCTTTCAATTAGATATTGCCATGTCACACAACAGGGTTCAGTTTGAAAGATACTTTCTGAAACATGTATATATTATATATAGATATTTTTATTGTGCTTAAACATTCTGATAGCCTATAATAATACTCTTTTTCATAATGTCTATAAAATGCTAGAAAATATGATCTAATTTTATTTAAATCATCATATGTTATTATTCTTTTTTGACATAATTGTATAGTTTTTACAAACAACTCCATCCTTTGTAATATTTATTAGGCAATTGATTTTTAAGAAATAGTAGTAAATACATTGTAATCCAAGAGAACTATTCCTCTGCTTTATAGCTATGTTAATGCAAAACAATGTTTCACAATGGCTGACCCAAACTTAATAGAATGTTTTTTCATACTAAATGCATCTTATTTTCAATTTTATTTCACATTTCTTTGTTTAAAACATATTCACTATTATTTTAATCTTTATTAGTAAAAAAGAACCCATCCAATGAGCCAGCATATAACCAGCAATGTTCTCATAAAATAAGTGCATAATATCTATAGGGAATGTATTTGGGAAGTTGGTAGTATTGAGATTAAATAATATACTTTGTTTGTGAATACTATAATGTTTTATTGTTTGATTTTTTTCTAATTGTGTTTGTGCTTTTTGAATTTTTTTTATTTGTCTTTTGAATTCATTATGAGTTCTAATTAGTAAATTTTCAGGATCATAAGTTTTACTATTCTGATCACTGGATGGTTTGGTAGGATAATATATATGTGAAGAATAAATGCCTTTAATATTGCAATAGCAGCATCCTCTATATGAATTATGCCCTATAAGACATATTAATTTTGTAAGTGCAGGTGTGTCACTAGACAAAGATAGTACACAACCATGTAATGTGAATGTATCTTCATGTTGAACACTAGGGAACACTACTTCTTCATCTAATCTTTGTAGTTTAGCAGTGGTAAGAAATAAAAAAGAATTTAGATCTTTCAGTTCTTTTAGATCTGGTATAATTGTGAAGATCAAAAAATTTTCTTTTTTTATATGTATTTTAGGAGATAAATTTGCATTTATAAATAGCAGAATCTAGCAGTTATCTGTCCTCTGTTTAAAAATTTGAAATCCATTAATCAATGCTAATAATGCAATATCATATTTTTCTTTAAAAAATCCTCTTTGTACTAGGTCTTTATATCATTGACTATCAAACACATCACCAATTTTTTTACTATATTGATATTCTGGCTTTGATAGATATTCTAAATGATAAAGTAGATTTTTTGGTTGTTCTGCATCTTGGTATTGCATTATAAGATGATCAATAATTGGGAAATATGCAAATTTACAATATGTTTCAAGATCTTTGTTATTATGAAATTCAGCTTGATATCATTCCTTTTTGCAATATGGACATTCTGTAAGATTAGTATAATTGCTAGTATAAGTGCAACAGGTATTAATACACATATCTATCTACATGAGTTTAAATAGAATTAATGATAATAGTTTTTTTTTAATTAAATATAAGCTCATAGGTTTTGTAACTACAACCTGTATGATTTTAAAAAAAGCTTCATCAGTAAGATTATTTTGCACTTTAATTTTCAGAAGTCAAATTATAATAGCAAGTTCAGGTGATATAAAGGATATATTTTCTAATATTTAATTATATGTAAATAAATAAAGTTGCTGTAAATAAATAAAGTTGCATACTAGTAGATATTATAATGTAGTATATTACCTTTAATATCCATATTACTTGTATCTGTTATAGTTGAATTATTACTATCACTCTCTGACTCATTATTAGAATCTTCATATTCAAGTCTGCTCATATACTTATTACCATCCTCTAAACTATTTTCTAATTCATCATAGTTCTCAAATTCATTTCTACTTATTAAACTATTCTCTGATTTATCATTGTCTTCAAATTCATTTCCACATTCTAAACTATTCTCCTATTCATCATTGTTCTCAAATTTATTTTCACTCTATAAACTATTTTTCCATTCATCATTGTCCTCAAATTCATTTCTACTTTATAAACTATTCTCTAATTCAACATTGTTCTCAAATTCATTTTTGCTTTCCAAACTATTCTTCAATTCATCATTGTTCTCAACTTCATTTTTGCTTTCCAGACTATTCATCAATTCATCATCATCATCAAATTTTTTCTGCTTTCTAAGCTATTCACTGATTCATCACAATCTTCTAATTCATCTTCACTATTCAATTTATATACCAATTCATTTTCATGTCCTGAACTATCCTCTAATTCAAACTCATTTTCAAATTTATCTACTTCTAAATTATTATTAAAGTTGCTATAATTTTCTAAATTATTCTCATAATCTTGATAGGCTTGCAGAAATTCTTCTAAATTTAAATTAAACTCAACTGAATTTTGATAAAAATTATTGTTTGTAGCTGAAATTTGAATGTTATTTTGTAATGTTGAATCATTATTAGGACTTTGAATATTTCATTTATTATATTGTCAATGCCTAGTTTTAGCACTTTTTAATGTTCATGAACCACTATTATTATTTGATGAACACAAATAACAAGTACACCACACCAACATTTAGAAATTATATTGATATTTTTTTTTAAAAAAAAAAGTTATAATAATAAGAAAATTACCTATTTAAATTAATTTATTATATAAAAAATAGGAATTTTATATAATAAAATTAATAATACTAGAGGATGACAATCTTAGTGTAGTGGTTAGATTGTCATCTTTTAAGTAGCAAGTTTAAGATTCAAGTCCCATCTATGATGAAATTTGAAAATTATATCTGCATTATGGTACCTGTCTTCTGTCAATTGGTTGGCCTTATATAGCTGTAATCCAGATATACCAAGTTAGTTCTACTGACATTAGAAGCTTAAGGCATCTATATAAAGTGTAATGTTATATATACATAGAGGAATATATAACAAGTATTGCATAAGATTTCAGTGTAAACTTATAATAAGCTCCTAAGCCTAGAAGACTAAAGAATTGAGATAATAAAAACCTACTTTGAAATTTCTAAATAAAGAAGTAGCATAAACTTTTAATAGTACTATTGAACTGATTGAAGTTCATAAAACATCTTCATAAAAACTGAAGATTAAACTAGATATCAAATATGTGTAGAGAAGTATATAACCAACTAGGCAACTGAACTTATTAGAGGAAAGAATACAAAAGTATATTATACTGAGCCATTTGAATTAGTAGTCTGAAAGAAACTGCTAATTTCAAGTTGTGGCTAATAGAAGATGATGAAGAAGATGTTAGAAAAATAGATACTAGGGTTCTAGTAAACTTTACAAAGATAGAAATAGTGTAATGTAATAGTTAAACAAATAACTTCTATAACTACAAATGTTAAATAACTATAGCATATTGTATAAAATTAGGTTAATATATATAGGACATAAAGACTTTAGTAAGTTTTTTATTAAGAATAAAGTAGTTCTAAAGGTACTAAACAGTATCAAAAACTTGGATAAATGTAACCTTGAAGATGTTCTTATAATACAAGGAGATTGCATATACAAAGAGTTTAAATAGGCAAGACTTCTAGTTGATTTGCAGATATAACATCTAGTATAGAACTTATATAGTAATATATAAGCAGACTACTTAAATTAGATATCAAAGGTGTATATGTAACTAGTTGTAATCTCCAATGTAAGGTATTTTCTAGTGATATGCTGTATTCTATATATTTAAATAAAAATGTCACATCTTGAAAATAAGGTCTTTAACATTAAAAATAAAAATCAATAATATTTATATATAAAAAAGTTAGAAATTATAAATTTTTTTAAAATTTAAAAATTTTATTTATATTTATATATATAAAATAAATCTCTTAATATATATTTTAAATTTATATTATTTAAAAATATATTAATTATTAATTTTATAAACTTACTAAATAAGTATATTTTATATAAAAAATTACTATATTTTTTATATTTTGTAAGCCTAATTTTTTGGATCACAGGTGTCCAAATTAAAATATAATCCTTATCTGATCCAAGATCATGAGCAAAGTAACAGAAATGTTACTTATAGTACTTATAGTACTTATGTTACTTCAGTCATATATACATTAAATAACATATCAGCTTTTATTATATTTAGTAAATATATGAAGTATAAGAAATATCTAGTATTTATAATATAAATTGATTATAAATGTAAATAAACTATTTATTATAAATAAAGAGCATTTCTGTTTAGGAGAAAAGAATAATGATCCCTTCCTTTAAACAAAAAAATTCTCTAATAACAATAAATATCTGCTCCTAATAAAGTGAAAGTATTATTATATACAAACTAATAAACTATTATTAAACCCCATTGTCATCTATACAGTTTACTAAACCTACCATTAATTGCTCACTACAAGTCATATGACTGAACCACTAACATAATAGAGAAAGTTCTAATCCTGATTCGATAAAGAGTAATCTCAGGTTGAAACATACAAGAGAAGACAAGAGAAGACAAAGTTTAATAGAAGAATTAGTTAAAGGAAAGACTTGAAAAAGAAGACTAGTACTTACCTATAAATAAACCACCTACTAAATCTAACCTGTCTAATTCAACTTAACTACTGTAAGTTATACAAGAGTTGGATTAGAGTAGCAACAGACTTGCTGATTCCAGAATTACAATTTACAAGTACTTATTTATAAATTATTCTGATAAAAAATTTTTTAAATTTTAAAAAAATTTATCTTATATATAAAATAATATAAAGAACATTTTTACTTAATAGACAAAATATAGTTTATATAATAAAAAAAATTATAGTTTATATAATAAAAAAAATTATAAATTAAAAACTATATAATTTAAATATTTTTTATAAATTTGTAAATTGATAAGAAAAAATATTTAATTAAAATATAATAAATTTATTTTTAAACCTTAATATTATAGTATATATAATCCTAAAAGTATAGTTTAAAATAACAGTTATTAGATTTAATATTATTAATAAGTTTTTTAATTTATTTTATAAAATATGATGTATCAGAATTAATAATACAGCCTATACTTTCATATACGTACGTACGTACGTTTTTGTGTAACCAACTACGATTTTGATCAGATGACGTAAGAAGCACCGGTACAGAAATCGAGTAATACAATCTCTTAAAAGTAAATAGCCAATCAGAGAGTGCAAATGTTGACTATTCCGGATCAGCCCGACATGAATCCGAACAAGTGTAAAAGAAGAAAATGTTTAAAAATGTCGGGAATGAAATTTTATGTATAACAGTCCTAACCCAAATTTTTGTTTCACTCACTTGATTTATTTACGAAATCGGATTTCCTTTTCTGGTTTGTTTACCCACAAAAATAAGTAAAACCATCACGTACGTTTCACAACATTTTACATCGGATATATATAATGGAGGCAAAATCCATTATCGTTATACTAAGAATTCATGTTATTTCAAAAATGGTAATGTTACCGAACGAATGCCTTATTGAAATTTTTAATAATTTTCAAACTAATTATAAAACCTTATTTTCGTGCCTTCTTGTAAACCGTCGGTGGTGTAAACTCATTGTACCAATATTATGGAGTGAACCTACAATTTATTGCAAAGATAAAAGACTTATAAGAATATATCTTTTAGCTTTAAATTCTGAAGAGCAAACTTTACTGATCCCCTTTAAAATTATTCTTCCAAATTATCCAAAGCCATTATTTGAGTATGAAAGTTATACTTCGTCTATTGGTTTTAATTTAGTCATTGGTGTTAAAAATTGGCTTAAAAATGAAGGATATAATATATATTATTTCGAAAGAGATAATCTTGCAAATGCTATCAAATGCTCTTTAATTGCAATGTTTCTGCGAGCAAGTAAAAATCTTAAATATTTAAAACTTGACTACACTATTAATAAAATAACATTAGTATGTGCACTTTATAAGAATATCACACTGTCTTCATTGAATCTTCAACATAATAAACTTGGATTTGACGTTGGAAAAGCATTGGGAGATGCCATTTGCAAAAACACCACATTAACTTACTTGGATCTTAGTCATAATGTTCTCGGTTCTGACTTTGGAAAAGGATTGGCTGATGTACTTTGTAAAAAAATCACACTGACTTCTTTGGATCTTACTCACAATAATCTTCAGTTAAAAGGTGGGAAAGCATTTGCAGATGCACTTTATAAGAACACCGTATTGACTTCTTTGAATCTTGATGATAATAATCTTGGATCAGACGTTGGAAAAGCATTGGCAGATGCACTTTGCAAGAACACCACTTTGACTTGTTTAAGCCTTAAAACGAATAATATTGGATCAGAAGGAGGTAAATCATTAGCAGGTGCACTTTGCAAGAACACAACGTTAACTTCTTTGAATCTTCATTATAATAAACTTGGATCATTGGGAGGAGAAGCATTAGCAGATGCACTTTGCAAGAATACTACGTTAACTTCTTTAGATCTTAGTTTGAATAATCTTGGATCAGAAGGTGTAGAAGCATTAGCAGATGCACTTTGCAAGAACACCACACTGAAATATTTGAATCTTGGTTCGAATAATCTTGGACCATTTGGAGGAAAAGCGTTTGCAGACGCACTTTGCAAGAACAACTCTCTGACTTCATTGGGTCTTGGATCGAATAATCTTGGATCAAAAGGAGGAAAAGCATTAGCAGATGCACTTTGTAAGAACACTTCGTTGACTTCTTTGGATCTTGATATGAATTATCTTGGATCAGAAGGAGGAAAAGCATTGGCTGATGCACTTTACAAGAATAAAACTCTTAAAACAATTTATTATTTATAATAGAAATATTAATTCTACTATAAATCTAATAATACAAGTATTGAAATATCACAATAAATTGTGTCTAGTACTAATGTGTGTAAATGTAAATATATATAAACTAGCATATAATCCGTGCCAGAGGCACAGGAATAAATTTATTTAATCGGTATGTAATATTAAACTTAACCAATCAAATTGTTAAAATTTTAACAAAGACTGACAGTATCATTTAAATCACATATTTATTTCCTTGATTAGTCTCAACCTTCTTTTTAAATCACAATACAGCAATAGTTTACAATATATCAATTTATTTGAATTATTAACATGATTGTATATCAGTAATATACTTCTTTTTACTCGTAGTACTGCATTAGAAACGAATTTAACGCTTAAACTTCGCGACTTTATAGCATCACATGACTTATATTTGCATATTGAATGAGTTTAATAATATGTTTTAGCTTTCTGCTACATATATCATAAATAAAATATATGTTGTATCTTAGATTGAAACTTTTTAATTTACCCTAGATGGGAATTTTTTGAATTGTTTTTATAATAATAACAAATTCTTAATTTTGACTAGTATGATTCAGTCCAAAATTACAAAATTCTCATGCGGATTGTCTAATTCAGAATCGAGACAGATTTTATTTCGGGGTACATGTATGTTTTGTTTTATATTGTATAATTGTCCAGAGCGAAGCGGAGAACTCATGCTTCTATATGCTTTGATAATCGAAATTGCGATTTTGATGCTTTATAACAACAATATCAAAAATGCTGTTTCATCTGTGATGCCTGTAAAAATTCATGCACAAACTAGATTTTTCAGTGATGAGACTATTAATCAAACACTTTAGACTTCAGGCTTATACCAGTTTCCAGTTCATAGTAATGTTACCAAATCAGCTCTCATTTATACTAAACAACCTGTTAGTGATATGGGCTGACCCCGACCCATCGGCCAGGCGGGCGGGTGGGTCGAAGGTCGACGTGTACTTCTGTGGGCCAGCCCGGCCGATGTATAGCTGGAATTTCTTGACCAATAGAAATGCGTGGAAAAATCGGATGAATAATGATGAAAATACTTTTTTTATTACTTAGTTTTGTTTTTAGATTAATTTTTGTTTGCAGGGTCTTTTAGTTAATTTTAATGCAGAATTATTTGATTTTTCGCTATTTTTTATTTGATGCCAATTTTTTTTTAAATATGTATTTTATAATTCTACTTTGATGGTTTATTTTTATTGAACGATGTTTTTTTATATTTTTTAATATAATTTAATTTAAACTATAATTTGACTTAATTTAGTTATTTTTAAATTATCTGAGGCTAAATTATTATTATCTATTCTTATTCAATGATGAATCTTAATTATGTATAAAATGTTTTCAAACACCTTGAATACGATTTTCTAATGATCAAAAATAGTATTGTAACATAATTATAGCCATTTTCACTTTGAAAAAGATATAAATTATATGATTATAGATCAAAGATTTTTTTAAAAAATATGGTTAGCATGATTAACTGGGTCAAATAATTTTGACAGCTGTGTTGAGCTGAGAGTTTGGAATTGGCCTGTATTACTACAACTTGTTTATCTAATCAACTATTATACAGTTTTATAGACATTTTATTATAACATATTTTTAATACAACTTTGCTCAATATTACATTAAATATTTTAATTAATTTATATTATCAAATTAAACTGCTAAATAGCATGTCAATTTACATTACTTTCAGTTTTTTTTTTAGCTCTAATATGCCTAATACCAAATAAACTTATTGATTTATTACAAAATCTAAATATTTTATTATAGTATATTTAATAAATTAAATATTAAGCTAATTCTTTATATATAATTATTAATATTCAAATCTAAGTGATTCTTGATCATTCTTGTTAGTTTTAGTTATAGATAAATTAGTTTGAGTTTCTATCTTTTTATAATAGTTTAAAAATAGAATTATAATTTATATAAAATCTTAATTAAATATTGTTATATTCAATAATATAATATAAATAAATTGAAGTGTAGTGACTTAGTGAAGTGGTTAAATTGTTAACCTCTCAAGTGGTTAGTTAGGAGTTCAAAACTCATTGATAGTGAAAATTTGGAAAACCATCTATGTTATATCAGCATTACAAGAGGTAAGTAGTATTATGACAATGATACTCCATTGATCAGTTTGAATCAGTATCTATAACACAGTTATATCAAATAACTGGCAGGTCATAGGACATCTGCACAATGTTGGAGTTATACAGAAAAATGCAAACTGCATTAGGCAGTGCAAACCCATGATAAGTCCTTATGGTCATGTAAATCTATAAATTGTTGAACTGGAGCCTATTTGAAAAGACCTAAGTAGAGTGGTAGTACAAATTTTCAACAGTACTACTGTAAAGACTAGACCTAGAAAACAGATACCAATATGGAAAGAATTGGGTAGGCAAGAAGCTCAGGTAAGAGGTACCATCAACCAGGCTAATGAAAGTCTCAAACTGGAGGAAAAGGATCTTGGAAGCAGACTCTGGGGTACCAGGAACAGATTATAATTCTACTAAGTTATCTGGATTAGGAATCTAAGATCAGAAACAGAGGTATACTATAAGTATTAGGGATATGCTATAAAGTTGATGCTAAGGTTTGGGCAAACTTTACAAGTATGAGTCCTGTTAACAAAAGTCTAAATATAGGTATTTAGTTAGTAAAAAGACCTTCTAAAACCCTACAGTCAGATGACAACTCTAAAATATGTAATGACTTGACAGATATACAAACAAGGAGGTTATAGTTAGATTAGACAGCATTTAGATGTATAGGAACTTTTGCACTATTTGTTAATATAAGTATAGGAATCAGAGTATTTAAATAGGTAATCTCCTAATAAATTGTAGATATGATAGCTAGTATAGAATCTGTTATGCAGACAGACTATTTAAAATAGACAACCAAAAGTTATATATGTGACTAGTTGTATACTTACCTTGTACAAGTTATATAACTATAATTAAAATACAATAAAGGCAATAGCCACCAATAACTATAGTCTTAGCATAAGCAAAAAAAAAAAATAAAATAAAATATAAATAAATTAAGAATAATAATTCTAGTGTAGTAATTAGGTTAACATCCTTCAAGTGACAGGTTTAAAATTCAAATTTCATCTATAATGAAATTTGGAAATTAAATTGTATTATAATAACTATATTTTATTGATCAGTTGAATTGAAGAGATAATCTGTAATTTTAGAAATATTATAACAAAAGCTTAGATATCTATACAAAATATAATGTTACATATATATTAAGAAATATTAAATAACTGGTATTGTATAAGACTTCAATATAAAACAATAATAAAACTACTAGACACATAATACTAAAAAACTAAAGCATAAAATTCACTTGAAAATCTTGAATAAAGAGATAACATGAACTTTTAATAATACTACTGAACTAATAAAAGTCTTAAAAAAAACAACTAAAATAAATTGAATAATAATATATGTAGGGCAGCATATACCAACCAGGTTGTTAGGAATTACCAAAAGAAAAAAATCTTAAAAAACTATATTATGCTATCTGAATTGTTAGTTTGAGAAGTCTTATAGATTTTTTAAAAGAAAC
Organism: Cetraspora pellucida; assembly: GCA_910591915.1. NCBI lineage: Eukaryota > Fungi > Glomeromycota > Glomeromycetes > Diversisporales > Gigasporaceae > Cetraspora > Cetraspora pellucida. The sequence goes on from CAJVQA010000497.1 coordinate 27,757, forward strand.
AGCTAGGATGAATCAAATAACAATATATATAAAAGAACATATATCAACTATAATACTGCAAATTATTAGAAAAAAAGAATTCTAGGATACTATTGTGACATCAAAATTGGTAGTTTATAAGTTTCATAAGTTTAGAATAAAGACAGAAATTAAAAAAAAAAGTATTAAAGTTTTAGTAAACTTTAAAAGATAAAATAGTATAACATAGTGATTAAACAGACAATTACTGTAACTACAAGTGTTAAACAACTATACTATATTGCATAAAAATAGGTCAGTATATATGAGATATAAAGCTTTTAATAACTTTTCTGTTGAAGATAAACTAGTTTTAAGAGTACTAATAAGAATTAGAAACTTGAATGGACAGGATTCTAAAAATGGTCTTGTAAAACACAATAGATTGTATATGTAAAAGGTTTAAATAGATAAGACTTCTAGTTAGTTTGCAGTTATGGTATCTAGTGTAGAACTTATATAGTAATATATAAGCAAACTACTTAAATTAAGTATCAAAAGTGCATGTCTAGCTAGATGTAATCTCCAATGTAAAAAACTTCTGAAGACACCCATGTTCAATAAATTTAAATAAAAGTCACTTTTCAAAAACAAAAACTTTAATAAAAAAATAAAATAAAATAAAGTAATATAAATAAATTATTAAGTTATTATATATAAATAAATAAGATAATTAATTACTTAATATAGATATCATAGTAATTAATCTTACTAATGTAATTTCTTAAATATATTATGAAAAGTAATATAATTATAAATATGATTTTATTCCAAATACAATACTTTTAGAAAACAACTTTGAAAAAACAACATACTTTATCTAGAACAACTATGTACTACAAATAACAGTACTTTACTTAAATAGCATCACCTTTCACCCAAACTTCATTACTTAACTAAAGGAAGGCAGCCTCTTTAAGTTACCTATTTAGAAGACACAATTTTGTTTAACAGACTACACTGCATAATCCTCCCTTATTTTCAACTATTTGAAGTTAATGTTTTTGCATATAACACTTCACCAATTAAGAAAAAACTTAAATCATAATTGCTTATATATTTTGACAATAATAAAGAGATTATTATTGGCAAAATTTACAAATATCTCCCAAAACTAATCAGTTTTCTATCTCACACTAAAATGCTATTATTGATTTATAAAATAACTATTATTACACTCAAATAGAATTAATTGAATATGCACAATTAATGTATTAGCAACTATTTGTATAAGCTTTTTGAGAAGAAAAATCTCTAAACTCAAACATAATGCTAACTACCTGGATCTTATTTATTTAATAGCAATTAAACATTCTTTATAAATTTCATATAACTATTCTATTATTAACATATCAAATTTAACTATTGCTGAAATTTTAAATCTAATAAATGTTTAAACAAACTTAAAGAAATCTTTTAAAATAATCTGTCATATAAGAAATTTATTTTTTATATTGATGAATTAGTAATAGATATTAGAACTAAACAAAGCTCAATAGGCATTGAATAGGATCAAGTTAACAGTAACAACCAAATTCTTCACAAATTCTTAGCTAAAATTTACTTTTGATTATTAGGCTATAAGGCAGAGCTTTTTTCTATTTTATTAACAATTTCAACTGTATCACATAATGTGATAGTTTAAATTTATACTAACTCACAATCTGTTATTTCTAAATTTTATAAACTTTCTATTCAACTTAATAATCCTAACAAACTCTTTAAATTTAATGCATAGCCTTTATAGTATACACTTCTAAATATTATTAAATCCTTTAATCTAAATATTAACTTTTATAAAGTTCAAGCTTATACAAACAATACTTTTAATAATATGCCTAATTCTTTAACAAAACAATACACTTTTTCTTTATCTTTAAACTTCCAATATATAAATATTTACAATCTTTTTCATATTTTATAATAGAAACAAAATCTTGTTAAACTTTCTATCAGACATTTTGTTAAAAATATCTGTAAAGCACACATATTGGCAATATGGTCTTCACAAAAAAGAAACAATAAATGAGCCCATATTAACCACTATATATACTGAAAATCTACATAGCTATATCTTAATTATAATCAAAAACCTATATCTAACTTTATTAGCTTTAAACTTAACCAATCTAAAATCTTCAAAATTAAAGTTCTTAACTTATCTACTGGTCAACTATATGAACTTATTTGCAAAATTCAAAACCATCCTTTATTTGACCAAATACTATTACAAGTAAACTCTTTCTTACTCTTAAAGGCCTTATACCTAAAGTCCTAATTAAAATAATCCATAATTACAACATACCTATCAAATAGCCTTACAAACTATTATTTAAATACTTTTTAACATTAATGACCAAATCTATAATCAAATATGAAAACCTTATTGTATTGACTTTTTTAACTAAAAAAAATACCAACATTACATCTTTTTTAAGCTCTAACAATAATCATATCTCTCAACAAATACAGCAAATTAGACATCACAAAAGATTACATACAAACTACTTATACTCATGTTTATGTAGAATAGTAGATCAATTACATTTATATTCTAATATCTGTTCACCATTTGAACAAGCTATTAGGAAAATCAATACATAGTTGACATTTTAAATTAATTATAGTACATCTTATAATTATATCTTAATATTACAAATCTAAATGAGTCTTGACTACCATAATTGGTTTAGGTCATAGATAAAACTGTTTAAGCTTTAATTCTTGTATGTAGTTTTTATTTTGTAGTTTACAATCTTAGTATATCTTAGTATATAGTATATTAATATATACAACTAAAATTACTAATAAAGATATGAGCAAGGCCTCACCTTAATACCAAAAAAAATAAAAAATAAATATGATTTTTATAATTATAAAAATTTAAATAGATAAATAAAAAAGTAAAATTAAATAAAAAATATATATAAATAAAATTTGTATATTAAAATAAATTATAATTAAAATTTTTTTTTTTAAGTTAAAGTTTTTGTCTTTAGAGATCAATGTTTTTATTTATATATTTAAACAGATACATCCAAAGGCTCTCTTATATTGAAGATTACAACTAGTCACACATGCACTTTTGGTATCTAATTTAAGTAGTTTGTCTATATATTATTATACAGGTTCTATACTAGATGCCATACTTGCAAGCTAATTATAGGTCTTGCCTATTTAAACTCTTTGCATATATAGTCTATCATGTTTTATAGTGATATCTTAAAGGCTACTACACTTATTCAAAGTATCTAATGTTTTCAAGATCCTTAAGACTAGTTTATTCTTGATAGTAAACTTACTAGAACCTATTATGTTCACATACAGCTATCTAGCTTTATATAATTCACTATAGCTGCCTAATAATCTTTGTTACAGAAGTTATCTGTTTAACTGCTATGTTACATTATTTCTATTCTTATAAAGTTCACTAGAACCCCAGTATCTATTATTATGATATCTTCTTTATTATCCTTTATCAACTGCTACTTAGAACTGACAGATCTTACCTAACTTTTAATCCAAATAGTCTGATATAATATGCATATATATTCTTTTTCTTTGATAATTCTGGCAGTCTAATTGGTTATATGTTCTTCTATACATCTTGTTATTCAGTTTATCTACTTATTCCTTTGGGATATTTTATAGGCTTTTATCAGTCTGACTGTCTATTAAAAGTTCATGCTATTTCTTTACTCAGAAATTTTCAAGTAGGCTTCCAACTCTTTGGTTTCTTAGTTTACTGTGACCAGTAGTCTTATTGTAGGTTTGCATTGAAGCCTTATATAACATGTTATACATTTCTATATATATATATAATATTACTTATCACATAGATGCTCTGAACTTCTATTTAAGATAGTGTGACTTAAGATTACAGATATATCAATTCAACTAATTGTCAAAAAACAGTTTGTTGTAACACAAATATACTATAATTTTCTAAATTTTGTTATAAGTAGAATTTGAATACTAAATCTGTTATTTGAGAGATGACAATCCAACTACTATACTATAATTGCTATATCCTATTATAATAAAAATTTATTATAAACTAAAAACATTATTAATATAAAAAATATTAAATTATATTTGTCTTATTAAATAGTATATTACAATATTATATATTATTTTTAAAAAAATATATTAACAATATACTTATTATGGGATTGGGTCCCATAGCTTAGTTGTTAAGCTCTCATCCCCCTATAGACAAAGTTAACAGTTCGAGGTAAAATACTCTATAACCAAAAATGGAGCCTATAATCAGATATGAAGTCCTGTGAAAGTCCAAGTAAAGGTACATATTTAATCTAAGGAATTTCTGAAAAGAAACTGATATGGCAGAATGTGGGCACTACTATATTGAAAAATGTGAAGAATGTTATCAACGTTTGTGAAAAGAATTGGCCTTACCTAATATAGAATCACCTTTAGCAGCATAAATCCAAATAGGTGTAGCTATAAAATCTACTTCTATTCAGTAGAGTTTGTGTTGAGGGTAAAGTAGCCCTAAGGTCTGTTATTAAAAAATTAAGTTGATACTACAGAAAAAACATTAAAAATCAAAGACTTTAAATAGAAAACCCACAGGTGGGTTTCAGGTATAGCAATTAGTAGGTAACCTGTAGGCAGAACCTTTAAATAGACAATGACTAAAGTTATACAAGTGGCTAATTGTAGCCTTATTAATATGCAAAATGTAATACCTCTCTACAATATTTGTAGGTTGTAAGTCTTAATAAAAGATCACAAGCCATAGATGTCACTCTTTAAATCTGAAAAAAAAAACAATATACTTATTATAAATCATATAAAGAGTGTAATGAACTAGTGAAGTAGTTAGGTTGTTAACACTCCAAGTGCTAGGTTGGGTGTTCAAATCCCATCAACAGTAAAAGTTTGATAATTATCTATATAATATTTATATTACAGCAACTGTTACTAACAATTAGGTTAGAATACCTGTAATAGCAGTCACACCAGTATGACTGGCAGGTCATGAGGCATTCATATAACAAGTCATGTAACATTGTCCTTTGAGACAAGGTCTGTAGTTACACAAAAGTATGCAAACTGATAATTAGGCAGTGCAAACACTAGATAAGTCCTTGTTGATATATAAATCTGTTAAAATTAGGTAACAAGAAGTTCATTTGGAAAGATCTGAATAAAGAGATAGCTGGATTTTCGACAGCCTTACTATAAAGGATAGCCTGAAGAAATGGGTACAAGGTCATAGTACTCAGTCATAGTATCTAGATAGGCAAGAACCTCTGGGTTAGAAGTCTCAAAGGTACCACCAACCAGGCTGGCAGAATGAACCAAAGAAAAAGAATATTAGGCTAACCTGATATATTAATAAACTGGTTTAGTTTTACATATACTATTTGAATTAGAAGTTCAGTAAAAAGCAGATGAAGGAGTGTGGTGACCTAGTGAAGTGGTCAGGTTGTCAACCCTCCAAGCGGTAGGTTGGGTGTTCAAATTCCATCGATGATGAAAATTTAAATAATTACCTATGTAATATTCGTATTATGGCAACTGTTACTAACGATTGGGTTAGGATACTTGTAATGGCGGTTGCATCAGCATAACTGGTAGGTCATGGGGCATTCATGTAACAGATCACATGACATTGTTCTTTGGGACAAGGTTGTGGTTACACAAAGGAATGCAAACTGGCAATAGACGGTACAAACACTAGATAAGTCCTTGTGGCTGTATAAATCCGTTGAAATTGGGTAATAAGAAGTCCATTTGGGAAGACCTGAGTAGAGAGGTAGCCAGATCTTCAATGGCCCTACTGTAAAGGCTAGCCTTATGAAACAGATA
>CAJVQA010000498.1:0-33583 GCA_910591915.1 Cetraspora pellucida
TAGTGTAGAACCTTCAGGCGGACTACTTAAATTAGACAATGACTAAAGTTGTACAAGTGGCTAGTTGTATACTCTTTCCATGGTTGCCCCCTATAGTTGTAATGCAACCATTAGCTAAATGTACTATCAATAAAATTCTGGGTCGCAAGTACTCACCTTAATATTAAAAAAAAAAAAAAAAATAAGTAAAATTTTCTTATTAGTAAGTTTTAATTTTTAATTTTTTCTACAGTTAAAACTCGATATAGTGAAGTCCAAATTCTGATCCAATGCCTTCACTATATAAAAATATTTGGTTATCAGAAGGCAAATGCATATATCAAACATATTTATAATACTAAAAAGTTTTTACTATTTTAAAATATTTGTTATACAAAAAATTTGTTATCTTGAACTTCAACTATATATATTAACATTGTCTAAATTCACAATTTGATTGGGTAATTAAATGATTATTATTATATAATCAGATATTTTTTATTATAGCTAGAGTAATCCATGCTAGTATGATTATTATTACAAATTTCTTAACTTAATTATTAGAAATAGTGCTATAATACAAGTATTACAAAGATAATTATCTAAATTTTTATTATTAATAAGTTTTGAATATCTAACTTACTATTTGGAAGATTAACAACTTATTTACTTCACTAAGTTATTATATTTCTTTTATTTATTTATTATTAACTTTAAAAAGTATATTAATTATAAATAAAAGTTTGCTATAACAAACAATAGAACAAGCTAAATAAATCTATTATAAAATTTGCAATTAAATATTATTGTTTTATTACTACTTTGTTAATATTAAATAAATATAGAAAATGTTATTTAAATAGAATTTTATTGTTTTTATTATTATAGTGATTTACTATGTTATTGTAGATGCTTTTTAAAAAATAATATAAAGCTAAATAAATAAAATATAAAGCTAAAAATAAAAGTAAATATTATTTTAATACTATAGCATTATAGTATTATAATACTGTAATATAATTCTTATTTTATATATTATAATAATAAATAGGTTAATAAAATTTTTTTTTTTTGTTAAAGACCATACTTTGTGATGATATTTTATTAACTTTTATTAGGTTAGTTATTATAACTATTTTTACAGAGATGGGAGTACAACTAATCATATATACAACTTTTGGTTGTCTATTTAAGTAGTCTATCTTAGAGTTCTATACTAGATGCCATACCTATAATTTACTAAGAGATTATCTATTTAAACCCTCTGATTATTTGCCTTGTTATGATATAACTCCAACTAACCCCCATATATACCTAATCAGTATATCATCTGAGCAATATAATATCTACTCTTTTTGTACTGGTTTCTAGATTATTACATATTTCAAAGTATGTTATTTGCCAGTAAAACACAGAAGGCCTTCTATTGTTAACTATCTATTTACTTTTAGAACACTAACAAGAGCTACCTTTACAGAGTTCACTCAAACCTTAGTATTAACTTCATAGCATATCTTTAGTACTTTTAGTATATTCTTGCTTTGACCTTAGACTCCTAATCTAAATAGTCTGAAAGAACTATAATCTGTTCTTGGTATATTAAGGCCAGCCTAATATCTTTTTCCTCTGGTCTGAATTCTGTCAGTCTGGTTAGTAGTACTTCTCACTTGAGGTTCTTGCCTATTTGATTCTTTCACATTAGTATTTATTTTCTAGGTCTAGCTTTTACAATAGTACAGTCGATACTGTCTAATTGCATACTGTATAAATGCATATACTACTTAACTTCATATTTTTTTTATTTCCCAATTTAATTATTAATTATAAATGCATAAATCTTTTTTTGCATAATGCATTAAAAAATTTTATAGATAATTAGAGATAATTGCATAATATATTATATACTGTATATTTTATATAGTATTTTTTAATCTAAAGCATTTTATTTGATTAATCGAAAACAACACTTAATTGGTCATATTAGCTATTTATATTATCCCTTAAACTGTCAATTTAACTATATATCTATTACAATTTAGACTACAAATCAATATAATTTTATAGCTTAATTACAGATCAAACATAAAATTTTCAAACAAATTTGCTTGAAAAACAGTTTAAAGAATAAAACTTTAAGCAAAAATAACTTCTATTATCACTCTTTTTAATTTTGTTGAATCAACAAATTTTAACTTTTTTAAGGTCTGTAAATCTTATAATTACAATACAGCAATTCTATCCTATTCTCAATTTACAAGAAGACATGAAAATAAGCTTTTGTAATTTTTTAAGATCACTTAAATAATTAAATATTTTATAAAGACATTTATTTAAAAACTGCTTAATCATTTTGAAAGAATAAAGCTTATGAGTTACAAATAACATATGTAGAAAAATCCTGTTGAACAATTTCTTTGTAAATTCAAATCAATACTTTATCATAGTGTTTTGCAGAAAAAGATCTAAACAGATCCAGTATTTTTAACAAGTATAAATTCAGCATTTTACAAAGAATACTAGATCTGAAACTGTATATATAATTAATATAAAAAATACACTATTAGCAATATGCACTATTTGCCTCTTATATGCTTCTTTTGCTAGTGGCAGATTCTCTAAAACTGTTCATTCAGATTTGGATCTAATCTGGATTTGGTTTATATAACAAGTTTGGAAAACATCTACTAGCTACAAGTATATATAAAAAACAAGTAAAACCTGTTACTAGTAATATGTTTTCTATATTAAAATTACATATACATTTTTAGTTTGAGTATCCTTTGTAAAATATACTTTAACACTCATTAAAAATTTCAGATCCAGTTGGATTTTTTTTGCAAAACACTACTTCGCTAGAACCATTACTGATTGCATTTATTAGCACTAATGAAATAATTCAATCAAATGTGAGTATCATGTTTATTGTTATTGAATTGTTTTAGCATTATGTTTATTAGTATCATAATTTATCATTTAGGAAGTAAAGTAGTGAATCTACAGATAAAATAAAAAGATCATTTATATGATTATCTATGAATGACCAATTTTACTAACCCAAATTTTAAATTTCCTTATTTGGAAGAATGTTAAAACAAAGCAATTAAAATTAGAGTAGGGTTGTTCTGAAGTTAGAAATTAGATAAAAACTATAAGTAAAATTGCTCACCTAAAAGTTTTTATTAGTGCTACAAGAGAGGTTTAGGTACTCATCTTTTGTATTTTTGGAGTTTGTTGTTTTTCTTTGCTTTGTAAAAATTTTATGTTTGATTAGTTAATCTATATAAGTCACTCAATTTGATTGGTTAATTTATATAGTTCATTCAAATAAGGTAATTTGAAATTTGGGTCAGTAAAATCAGTCTGCAGGAATAGTTTTTATATCTATCAATTTATCTTAATAAGATAAATTGAATAATATAAGAATTGTTAAGCTCTATTTAATAGACCTATAATAACTTTGATATGATGTGTCTTGCCACTTTATCTATCTTGTCATATTACCTCTTTTATCAATGTCAAATTTTATTAATAAATCAATATTAACATATTGAGTAAAATTATTAAAAATCTAAAAAAAAAGTAATAAAATTTTATTTATATCCAACAAAATTTTGAGAACCAGATTTAAAATTTGGTTTTAAACCAAACTTGGAATTAAAATTTATTTATGAAAACCTGATTCTTAGATTTTTAATTTGGAACCTAAAGGTTTTAAAACCTAAACCAAACCTTAACTAATTTTAGTATCTTTAGATATGCTATTCTCTTTGCATAAAAAAATCTAATGTCATCTGAATTTTTGAAAATAAAACTTGAAAATGAATTTCCTACTATAATGAACACATTATTTTGAGTACAGTATTGTGATTAGTAATCATTGCATCAAAAAAACTGATTACAATATAAAAACTATCGAGTTTGAATTGGTTTAAAAATATGATAAAAGAAGATGTATTATTACTTAGCTTACCAGTACTATCATCATTTTTCTGGGCTGCTAATTCTAGCAAGTCAGCATCTGTGAACTTTTGAAATACTATATTCATCTCTTCTAGTAGGTTTGTATATTGAGCAAGGTTTATAGAGTGGCAAATAGACAATAATTTAAGCAATTCTTCCAAATCTGCAGCAACAAATAAATCTTTATTATTTGGATAAACTTCACAAATAGTGACAGAAATTTCATAATCAAACAAGCCAGTATGGTGGAAACAGTTTGCGATAGTCTCTAGAGGAATTAAATACTAGGCTCTAGTACATTATTGCATTGCTTTTAGTTAATTCACTTTATATATATCAGATTCTCCAGCCTCATTATGATCAATAGCATGTTGCAATAAGAAATGATAGTAACAGTGTTTGAAGGCAGCAATAATACCTGCATCTATTGGTTGAATTTTTGATGTTATTCTTGAGGGTAAAATAACAATCTTTATATTTATAAAATCTACATCTGCAACTGCATGTAAAGTTGCACCATCAATAAAAAGAAGAATATGTCAATTTGCTTTTTGCATTATACTATTAAAATATATAATTCATTTTTTAAAAAAAAGTTTAGTTATCCAGGCCTTTTTATTATTGCAGTAATAAAATTTATATTGCTTTCTTGTTTTGTCTTTAAATGATCTTGGTTTTTTTAAGTGATCAATAAAAAAAGGTTCTAACAGGTAAGATTCATCTGCATTAGAGGTAAGAGCAATAGTAAGATGTGTTTTATCTATTTTGCTTTCTTCAATTTGCCTTTTGGCAATTGTTTTGTCTAGCACCATTCTGTAAAATAGATCAGTCTTGTTCATATTATAGACATCTTTTGCAGCATATTCTTTAATAGTTGTATGAAGTTCAGATAGGTTTTTTTTAATTGCCTTATTGTTAGCTGATCCATTTTTTTCATGTATCCTGTGCATTTTAAAGTCATAATGTTGCTCAAATAAGAGCAGCCAACTAACTGAAATATCAGATATGTTACAATCTTGAGGATCAAGACCAAGTTGTGTGACCAAATTCCTTTTTTTTTACATATCAATTCTTTAGTTAAATGAATTCTTCTGGCTTGGCATTGCAAAACCCAATTAGCCAATACTTTATCTAGCTGTGGTTGAAGTACTGTTTACTGATATTTAACTCTGAGGTCCCTTTCATCATCCATTTTAAGATACTTTTCTTTTTTTGCAAGAATTTTCATAAGTATTGCTTGGTTGAAAGTATTTTCAAAACCAAAATTTTCTTTGGCCTATTTTGCAAGCTTTTCTTGCATAAGAAATAGATTATTTTGCTTTTGTAAGCAAATCTTTTTGTGCTAATTATTAGTAAAACTAATGTTTTTTGTGGACATGAGAAAAAAAAATAGATGGCTAGGTGTCAAAGTTATGATTATTAACAATTTTTTTTTTAAATTCTTAATGTTATATCAATAAAACATCATATGCATATAATGAAATACTATTTTTATATTAAACATGAAGCTGGTTTTTCAAAATTGATCCAATGATATTTTTTTATTATTTTTCAAAGTAAATATATTGGTTCAATTTACTGAATTTTTCAATCGCTTGAACTTGTGAATCTTGTATCAGTTAATTTTTAACTAATTTATTATATATTTTTTATTTATTGTTTTTTATTTATTCCTTTTTTTTATTTATTCTTTATTTTTTTTTTATTCTTTTTTGTTATTTATTCTTTATTTATTTATTTATTTATTAGTTTCTTTAACTTTTGCATATTCTACCAATACAAAAAAGCTAATTTTTGATGCTTAGAAAAAAAAGTTATAGCATTTATATAAAATAGGTATGTATGAAAATTTTTTACTACTTATTTTAACTTTATTTCTTTATGTCTTATTAATACTATCTCAAATATGTTTGTATTATGGTCATAGTGATGAAGCATGTTTATATGTATATTTATATATATATATTTTATTAATTGATTAAAAAAGAGAGTTACAGATATATATGCATATCAGTACTAATTTTTTTTTTTATATGTACAAATTAAACTCTCATTTATTATTACTATTATATATTTTTATCACATATAAAGTATGTACATATACTAAAATTATATAAGATTATGCACTTTATTTTATATGCACAATTGTCACTATTTGAATTATCTAATCATTATCTTGTTATATGATTAATCAAATTTGCATACATATTAATATGACAAATAAACCTTAACCTGGCTTTTACTTGAAATATCTCTATTGTTGCATAATGTACCTTGTTATAAAATATAAGAATAATTAGACCATCTAATGCTAAGTAATGCAAATTCTTAAAAAGGAAATAGCCAATTAAAGAGCACAAATTTTGACTATTTCGAATTAGCCCATAAATTTCAAACACATGTGAAAGAAAAAAAAGAAAAAATACTCAAAAACTAATATTTAAATTAACCTTAGTGCTATAGCTTCTAATATTAATGATCTAATACTAAATTTCTATCTTATGCACTTATTTTATTTACAAAATTTAATTTTTTTTTGTTTGTATACTTGTGCAAATAAGTAAAATTGATAATCAGCATAATATATAAGATAAATTTGATTGGCTGTTTAATGTGTTATATAAGCTATTCTTACTGTCTTAATGCATATACTGTTTAAATATATAAAAAATCATTTGATGAAGGGTATGCAATTAGATAATATTAACTATACCATCAAAGATCCATATTACCTTTCTGCTTAGAATTTCTAAGTAAGCTCTAGTTTTTCAGTTTTACAGATTTACATAGCTCAAGAACTTATTTTAGGTTTTCACTACCCAGTACCAGTTTGCATTCCTCTGTGTAACAGGTTACACAGATGTCCCAGACCTGCCAGTCATGCTGGTGTGACCATAGTTACAGGTATCCTATCCCAACTGATTGACAGAATGTCGTCGCCGTAATACTGTCTATATATTACATAGGTGATTATCCAAATTTCGCTGTCGGTAGGTTTTGAACTCACAACCTACCACTTGGGGGTATGACAACTTATTCACTTCACTAAGTCACCATACCCATGAGCTAACTAACTTAAATAGTGTCATTTATTAGATAATTTTTTAGAAGGAGTGATAAAAAAAATTAAAATTTAATATAAAAAACCTGATCAGGTATATATTAAAAAAGAGAAAGAAGTACTCCTTTGATAAAAAAAAATCAAGAATAAATGATATGACCCTTACTATTTATATCTAAGTACTATCTTATTGGATATTACTAAGTATTCATAGTCCTTTGAATTTACCTTTGATGCAGACTTACTAAGTATAATACTAAGATTATCTCCTAGATTTATCTAATTTAGTGATGTTTAAACTTAACTTTACTTCTATATTCTCAAACACTTAGCTCCTTCTTAGAACATATTCATTATTATAACTATTTACAACTTAATAATTTTAAATATATACTTATAATATTAATCAAACTCAATTATAATAAATATTATATACACTTATTATACAAGTTTCAACCTTTATCTAAGTATTTTTTTCACAACTATTAGATTATATTTATTATTTATTTATACTCATTTCTTCTAAATTCTCTTCAATAAATATTAATATACCTAATATCAATCAAATTATAAAGGATAATGAACTTAATTACATCTACTACCAATTAATAAAAACTATCTTAGAAGGTCATGATGAAACTATTATAACTGAACAATACTACAATCATATTTAACTTAATATTTGTTATAACAAATTTTTATTTTATAATCATCCATCATTGCTTCCTTATTTACAAACTATTATTTCTTTTTTACAACATATTTATAGCTTTGGCTATTTATCAACAACTTCTATATTTATACATTAACTATTTTTATTAAAAATGACTATAATAAAGTCATATTTATCTTTTATTTGAATCTAAATTATTATCTAATCATTTTATTATATCAGTTCAAGTTATTTGTTATTTTTTAAACATCTAACTAAAATTAAATATATTAACATCTGTCTTTTTTATACCAGCACCTTTAGCTTATATCTCTAATAATTTAACATAACCTAAAACCTCTAATACTTTGTCTCTAAATCTTACAATTTGAATTTACAATATTCAAGAATATAATGAAAACTTTAAATAACAAGTCTGAAAAGATTATTGTATCTTTTATTTTTTAAATATTATTAGTATTACAGAAACTAAAATAGCAGAAAACAATACTATTATCAAACTTCACAACTTAAAACACTACTCCTAATTTTGGTCTTATACTAATAGTTTCAAAACAAGAATTATACTTATGATTCAAAAACAACTTATACTTTATCATCACAAAATTAAAAAAATATTTAGCTTGTATTTATTAAGTACTATTACTAAATTAGTATTTGCAAATTATAATTTTTAAATATTTTATATTTTAAAAGTATTTATTTATATTTAAAATAAATAATTATTAAGTATTAAATATAATATAAATTAAATATTAAATTTAAATATTTTATAAATACTTGTTTAATATATATAATAAAATTATTTTATTTTACTATTTATTAAATATTATAATAATTAATATTAAATAAGCAGTTAATTATAATATTTTACAAATATTTATTTAATATTTATAATAAAATTACTTTCTTTTACTATTTACTAAATACTATAATAATTAATATTAAATAAGTAATTAATATATATGATAAAATTACTCTATTTTATTACTTATTAAATATATACTGTGAGCCCAATTTTTGGGGTCACAGGTGCCCAAATCGGGGTGACAATCCTTACCCAATCCAAGGTTATGCAAAAAGTAAAAGAAATGTTACTTATGGTACTTATGGTACTTATAGTACTTATGGCACTTATGTCACTTCTGCTACTTCGGCTATATATGCGATAAATGGCATATCAGCCTTTTATGATATTTAGGGAATATATGGAGTATCTGACATTTAGGGCATAAATTGATTACAAATGTAAATAAGATATTTATTATAAATAAAGGGCATTTCTGCCTCAAGAATAAAAAGTAGTCTCTTATACAAATAAAACTTTCAGTATAAATAAATATCTGATCTATAATAAAAGTATAAGTGCAATAATAAACTAATAAATCATTGTTAATCCTACTGTTGCCCATATTGTTCACTCATTTATAAACCACTAACCTACCAATTGACAACTCGCCACAAGTCATGTAACAAGACTGTTAACGAAATCAAAGAAGTTTCAACCCCGATTCAATGTAGTGTAATTCTAGGTTGAGGAAGGTAAAAAGAAGATAAAGAGAAGACAAGAGAAGACAGAGAGTTAGTAGAAGAACAGATTAAAGGAAAGACATAGAGAAGGGATGAGTACTTACCTACAGATAAACCATCTGCCAAATCTAACATGCCTATTTTGACTTAGCCATTATAGGTTATGCGAGAGTTGGATTAGTTTAGTGACAGACTCGCTGATTTCCAGAATCATAATACTATAACGCAAACAAAAAATCTGTGCCAGGTTTTGTCAATCATTTAACACATAATCAATTTCGAGTATATAATTTATACGTACCCTGCATGTTTGTGTAACTTCATATATATATCTTATGCATATTCGTGTGACAAGTCCTTTTCTTTAACATAATGATACACAATATACATACATATGTATGTATATTTGAGAAATAAATAGGCTAAACTTTAACAAGAAAATAGCCTGTTTATTGATAATTTAGAAATAAATAAATATATATATACTGTATACATATATATATATTGCATATTGATATAAATAAATTTGGATTAATTAAAAAATAAACAGAGCTTGTACATTTGTCAGATTATCTTGTTAGCGAAACTCTTTTATTTAGCATTACAATATATTGATCTAGCAATCATAAAAAAGGCATAAAAAATTTTATACTAACCAAATCCTAATATAATAATTGAAGCATACATCATAATGCTAAATTTTAATAAAACTGCCCATATTCCGAGTGTCTCAACCTTAAGGTTAGCATTATGGTTTAAAACTAAATTATTATCAGATTTTTGATTTACAATAATTTCTCAAAATGATTATTTTAAATAAGTAGTTTCTGCTAAACTAACAAATGATATTCAATATAAACATAGCCAGAGTACATCTTTAATTGAAAGTTCACAAAGAAAATACCTATATCCTTGCGCAATCTTCAAAAATATTAATATTAGTAATGTTATACTGATAGAATAACTAGAGTTAATATTAAAAGATTAGTATAGCTTAGTAATAAATATTTAAACTAAATATATTCTATAATATTGAAAAACTTATCTTTGTCTTAATTAGATTAATAAATATTACATGTTATGTCGCAGTGTTAAAATTAGATTATCAGTCTCTATTCTATAACTATTCAAAATGTATTCAAAAAATTTTTTTAGATAAATGAGTAATTCCTAAATTACAAGTTTCTTTCCTCGATTCATTATATTAAAAAACCTATTTTCAAAATATATATATTTTAAAAAAATCTAGTAGTTAGAAATACTTAAATATTCGATATACAGTAATTATTTAAATATAACTTCAAATTTTCACAATTTATCAAAATGTAATAATTACTTTAAAATTAGTACACATATATTGTGAAGCAATAGTGCCAATATCTGAGTTTACACTATAACAAATGCTTTAATATCACTAATAATGCATTGATATTTAATGATAGTTATATATTGAGATAGTTACAAAATAAAGTATTGTATACTAAACCCAAAAAACTAACTTTTCTATTACATAGCAATACTTGAATTATCAATACAACTGACTCTTATTAACTAAAAGTTATTGATTCTCATCAATAGTTTTACTAAGATTATGTACTTTTTTAACTGTTCGAACTTTACATGCTGGAATAATATGAGGATCAGTATTTTCTTTATTGCAAGTTTTTTGATGCTTTACTGATTCAACTTGCACTCGAATTTTAGCACCACTTTTTACATATGCAAGTAGGTCAACATTCTGATTAATATTATAAAGAAATGATGTTAATACAGGAATTGATTTAGCTTTTGCTATATTATATCATTCAGCAAATTTTTCAAGAGCAATTTGAAGATTCGGACCACAATTCTCATAATCTTGCTTAATTGTTTCAAGAAACAATTTAAAAGAAGCTAGACTATATATAAATAAAAATTTTAGATGTATTTTAGAATAGATATCAAAAGAAATATATATATAATATGCATACTCTGTAGTTGGATTAACAAGTCCCTCTGCCTCATGAGATTCATTATTAGCATTAGATTCTTCTGTTTCGTCAGTATCTTGAGAAATATAATTCAATATAGAGTTGTACTTGTAAGGTTTACTTTGGTTATCATTTGCATAAGCATGCAGCGATGCATAAAAAGAGTAATCGTTTGACATAATTCCTTAATTTTAAACAATATTGTTAGATATTAATATAATAATTAGATAAAATAATTAATTGCTTATCATGTCCAATATATGCAAAAA
The DNA here is from genome assembly GCA_910591915.1 of Cetraspora pellucida. Taxonomy (NCBI): domain Eukaryota; kingdom Fungi; phylum Glomeromycota; class Glomeromycetes; order Diversisporales; family Gigasporaceae; genus Cetraspora; species Cetraspora pellucida. The sequence goes on from CAJVQA010000498.1 coordinate 11,443, forward strand.
TTGCACGGTTATAAGGCGTTAATGATTGGAAAATATTAAATAATCTGATATGGTATTTGGCAGCTACTGCATCCTAATATTTGCATGGTGCTTCAGATAATCCAGTAAAACAAGTACATGTACCAATTTCAACATTGACAGTATAAAATAGATTAGTGCTATTTTTTTGACTTGGAACTAGAAATTCTGTATCTATTTCTGATTGTCAAATTTCTGCTACATTAATTTTATTCCATCCGGGACATAGAAATCATTTGGCAATTTGGAGATGATCAGGATGACTATTTGCTAGTCCAAGTAATTGATGCTCATAAAATCGTTCCATATTTCCAATAATAAATTGAAATACTTAAATGCTATTGTATGATTGTGTACATACAAATATAATATCTTTCAATAATCTAAAAGTGCACTCTATGTAATTGTTTGTATTATTTTCACAAGTAAGAAGGCCAAAATGAAATGTTACTGCCTATAATTGCTATCTATTCCAAAGTAATTCAAAGTGTCTTTGTAATTGTGGATACATAGAATAATATTTGGTCTTTAATTCATCATAAAATTTTAATATTTCAATTTCTGTTTGTGCATATAAGATTTTTTTTCATAATTTTCATTATAGACCTTCTGTTTTCTTTATTTATGTTGTGTTTTGGATTATGTAACCAGCGCCAAAAGGCCTAGAGAATATGAAATACACACAAAAATCACTTTAATTGTGGCCAGCATTTTTTTAATGCATTTTGTTCAGCTCTTGAATCATCGGTAAGAAAAATAATTGGGCCTGTATTTGATCTACAATTAAAAAAAACATGTTGTAGAAGAAGTTCTTTTAAAAGATTAAACCCTTTTTCAAGAGTTATCTCTAATTCATTTGATGTTATAATTAGACCAAGAGGTAATGCACCTGCAATACAACTTGTGTAAAATAAAGTAATAGATGTATTCAATAGTTCAAATGATGCTGATGCATTTACATAGCAAAGTTCACCTGATTGTCTAATTTTCTCATAAACACGATTTATCAAATTCGTGACTATATACAAAATAAATGAATCAGATAATTGAGAGTTATACTCTTGAAGTGTTGTATGACCTTGTCCAGAATTATTATAGTTATCAACTTCTTTTTTAAGATACTGAAACATTGTTATACCATTTTGCCCACCAAGATATTTATTATGATATTGTTGAAACAAATTTAAAACATAACCTGTTTTTGAAAAAAAATTTAATTATTTTTATTAATGTTATTCAAGTATCAATATATTATTACATATTAATATTAACAAAAATTTTGTACTATAATCTGGATTTTGGGCACGATCTGCTAATAGTTGTACAAGTTTTTGATCATTACTTGCACCCAAGTAAATCATATCTTCATAAGTATGCCGAGCTGTTGCTGGTGAATGCCCATTAGCAAACAACTCAAAATAATTGTTACGCACATCTTCTCTAACATGCTGGAAACTAAGAGACTCAGCAGAGTATACTATATGATTATGAGTATATTTGATATTAACTTCAAGTGGGTGAGTAGTTTGAAGGTGCCAATGTTCAAGTCGAATATGAATTGTAGCTGTACACTCTGTATTTCGTGCATGCATTGAATGAGAATTTTTTACTATAGAACATTCCTGCTTTTGCTTAACAATATTACTGTGAATACAATAACATAGCTCCCGATGAATAACTTTTTTTTCTTAAATTTGAAAGCTCTTTGTTTTAGGCATCATAGTCTTTGATATTTCTTCATATTCAAAAAACTATTGTTGTATTCCTTCAATATTATTAATATTGACAAAAAAGTCTATTTCAAATTGATCAATTGAAAATTCTTTCAGAGTAATATAATTAGGAAATTGTTGAAATTTAGAGACTATATAATTATAGTTTTGTAGAAGAATAGGTGCAATATTCTTTGGCAACGATTCAATTAAAGATTCTGATAACATATTATTTGATATTTCTATATCAGATAATTGTTCTGATTCTGTTATATCATGTATCGAGACAAGGTTTAATGATTGTGAGAAAACAGGTACAGTATTTTTTAGCAATGATTCTGATAATGGTTCTGAAAACATAGGCATATTTGACATCTCTGTATTAAGCGACTGTTCTGTTATATTATGTGTCAAAGCAAGGTTTAATGATGTATAATTTTGTGAGAAAATGGGTGTAGCTAATAATTCTGAAAATGTAAGTATATTAGACATTTCTATATTAATTGAGTCTACTCTAATATCATGTTAAGACAAGGTTTAATAACATAAAACTCAAATAGTAACTATTGAAAGATATAGTAAATTTATTGAGTTTTATCCTATAACAAGTTTGTAGTTTGTATATTGATTTATTTTTTCTACATTTAGCAAAAAAAGCAAACTTTTTTTGCCTTTTATATTCATTACATCATATTTACATAAATTTAAACTAACAAATTAATTTATATTTGAAACTTATTATTACATACATTGATCACTATATATATATTTATTATATACATATACTCTATTTCGCTCCGCTTATAATTAATTTATTGAGATTTATGCTTCGAAAGGTTTGTACAATTTATACATATGATTTATTTTTTCTATATTTAGTAAGAAAAGCTAAATTTTTTTGCCTTTCATATTCATTACATCATATTTATGTAAATTTATATATTTGAAACTTATTATTGTATATATTGATCGATATATATATATTCTAGAGGTGTTTGAATTTTAGTATGTACATTCCTTTCACATAGTTTTCTTTTATGTTTATCATATCATCTATTAGTGCATCTTTTTTTCATTTTTGGTATGTTCACTGCTTCTCTTATATTGAGTAATATCTTTTTATATTGAGAAACTTCTTTCTAAGAACTTTCTTATATACTGATCTTCTATTCACATAGACTTAAGCCACAGAGCTTTGTATATATTTATATGCTTTTGTAGATTACAGAGTTTTGCCTTTAGCTGAAATTAAATTGTTGATCTTGTCTGTAAAGAAAGAAGTGCCTAAACCACTAGACTACAAAACCCCATCCTTAATCAAAATTCTTTTGAAATATATATATATATATTTTTTGCTTTTGCTAAGGCTATTAGTTATCAGTGACTACTGTCTTTATTGTAAATTCAATTATAATTATATATCTTATACAAGGTTACCTCTATACTATACCTATTTTAGATGTTATCTAACCTAACTTTGGCCTTTTTGTCTGTATGTCTGTCAAGCTATTACATATTTTAGAGTACATCATCTGACTGTAGAGCTTTAAGAGGCTCTCTGCTAACTAACTACTTATATTTAATTTTTGCTAAGAGGGCTCATTCTTGTAAAATTTATTTAGACTTTATTACTGACTTTATAGCATATTTATAATACTTAGCTATACTCTTCTTTAGACCTCAGACTTCCAATTCAGATAGCTCAGAAGAACTATGTTATGTTTCTAGTACCCTGAGGGTCTGCTCTTCAAGATTTTTTTTCTCTGGTTTAAACTTTTGGCAGTCTGGTTAGTGATATCTCTCACTTAAGGTTCTTGTCTACCTGATGCTTTTTATATTAGTATTCATTTTCTAGGTCTAGTCTTTACAGTAGTATCATTAAAGATCTGTGCTACTGCTTTACTTAGGTCTTCTCATGTAGGCTTTGGCTTTTTAGTTTTACAAATTTATATAATTATAAAAACTTATTTTGTGTTTGTACAGTCTAATGCCAGTTTTATTCCTTTATATAACTTCAACATTGTGCAAATGCCTTATGACCTGCCAGGCATGCTAGTGCAACCATAGTTACAAATATCTTATCTCAACTGATTAACAGAATGCTATTATTATAATACTATCTATATATTATATAGGATATTATTTAAATTTTCACTGTTAGTAGGTTTTGAACTTACTATCTACTACTTAAAAGGTTAACAACTTATTTACTTTACTAAGTTACTACATCTTTTCTTTTGAAATTAATTTATTTATTTTGCAATATTGCAAAATTATTTTATTTTAAAATAATTTCATGTCAATTACAGTTATTTTAAAAGATTTTTAATATGCAAATTTATTTGCAATATTTTGCATATTTATTCTACTAATAAATATATACTTCTAAAAGTTTTTCTTTGTAATTTTTAAAAAAAATTTAAAGTTTTATTTTATTATTCTTGGCTTTTAAGGTTGAAAGATATTTAATTAATGTTTTGAATTCTAGCTTATTTTTTTAATAATTAGAAATAATGCTAAGCAATAAAAATATAAGATATGCAGAAGTTTTTTTCATATAGTCAAAAGTTGCTATATCTAAATAAAAAATAAGTAATAGCAAATGTTGCCTAACAAGTAATATTGATTCTTCTTATTTTTACTAATTATCATTATATTGCTCTTCAAAAATTTAGTATTTTATATTATTTACTTTTTTTTTGTTTTTATATTAAAAAACTAATAACTGATTAATACTATTGACTATTAATAAAGACTTTATAGTCTTAATTAATAGTCAATAGTAAAATGTATATTTAATATTTTGAAAGTTAGTAATAAAAACTTTTTTAAACATTATATATATAATAGAAGAATTTTTAAAAAATTGCTTTCTAGTTTTTGTTAATAATAAAAATAATAAAATATTTAAATTAAAAAATTTGTTAAAAAACTTTATAAAAATAAGTATTATTAGACTATTTGATAATTAGGGGTGTAGTAACTTAGTGAAGTAGTTAAGTTGTCAATTCTCCAAATAGTAGGTTGAAAGTTCAAAACTTACTAATAGTAAAAATTTAAAAAACTACCTATATTATATTAATATTATAAAAAGTAAGCAGTATTACAGCAATGGCACTCCATTGATTAGTTGGAATTAGTACCTATAACACAGTCATATTAGATAACTTGCAGGTCATAGGGCATCTGTGCAATATTGAAGTTATATGAAGGAATGCAAACTGACATTAGGCAATACAAACCCAAGATAAGTTCTTGTGGTCATGTAAATTTATAAACTAGGAAACCAGAGCCCACTTGGAGAGACCTGAATAAAGAGATAGCACAGATTTTTAACAGTACTACTGTAAAGGCTAAATCTAGAAAACAGATACTAATGTAAAAGAAATCAGGTAAGCAAGAATTTTGAGTAAGAAGTACTACTAACCAGGCTGCCAGAAGTTTCAATCAAAGGAAAAGGACCTTAGAGGGCAGACCCTAGGGTACCAGGAACAGGTCATAGTACTACTAGGCTATTTGGATTAAAAGTCTGAGGTTATAAACAAAAGTATACTATAAGTATTAGAGATATGTTATGAAGTTGGTGCTGGGTCTAAGTAAACTCTGCAAGGGTGAGCCCTGTTAACAAGAGACTAAATGTAGTTAGTTAGTTAGCAGAAAGGCCTCTTGGAGCTCTACAGTCAGGTAACATACTCTGAAATATGTAATAACTTGACAGATGTACAGACAAAGAAGTCATAGTTAGATTAAATAGCACTTAGATATACAGGAACTTGTATGCTATTTGTCAGTATAAGTATAGAGATCAGAGTGTTTAAATAGATAATTTTTTAGTAAATTGCAGATATGGCAGCTAGTGTAGAACTTGCTGTGCAGATGGACGACTTAAAATAGACAACCAAAAATTATACATGTGACTAGTTGTATACTCATCTTGTACAAGTTATGTAATTATAATTAAAATATAATAAAGACAATAGCTGTTGATAACTATGGCCTTAGTATAAGCAAAAAAAAAATAAAAAAATAAAAAAACTATTTGATAGTTGTAAATAATATAAATCATTAAAAGCATTATCAAATAAAGCTTTTTCATAGTTATTAAGATAATTTTAGCAGAATTAAATATTAAATATTATGATTCTTTATCAAATAGACCTTCTTTATAGTTTTCAAAATTAATTTCATTAGACATATTTTGAAGCATTTTGTTTTTCATTAAAAAAAACATATTTGTTAAAAAAGGCTTTATTTTTAAAGAGGAAAACTTATTTAAACTTAATTCAGATTAAGATGACATTGAAATATTTTTATTCTAAAATAAAACTAATTATTTTATATTATTTTTAACTATTATAAGACATTTAATCATCTTATCTTAGAATCTGTAAAAGAACTATTATTAAAGCTATATTTCAGAATATTTTAAATATTATCTAATTGCTTATTTGAAGCAGTTTGGCTTATGCTATCTTGATTATAAAAATGTCTTTGTAAAATATACTGTAATAATATGTAAAATTTTAAAAACTTCTATTTATAATGTTTATAGTACTAAAACATTTTAGTATAAGTTAAAATAAATAAAAATAAAAAAAGATAAAAATAAGTAATGATAGATAAAGAAAAGATAGAAATATAAAAAGATTGAGTACCAAAATACTAAAATTTGATTAGAATTTTGTTTTTTAAATTTTAAAAATAAAATAAAAAAAATTAAAAACAAAGAGTAATAGAGTAATAAAGAAATAGAGAGATAGAGAATAATATAGTAAGAGCAGTAACAGATATTAGATAATATCTTAAGGAGAAGAAGAGGTAAGAATGTCTTATGTTTTACATAATATAATATATATATCTATTATATGTATATATGATATATAGTACAATATATAATACTATATAGTATATAGAAAAAGCAAAATCATTAACTCTTTCTGATGATCACTTGTACCAAAATTCTCTGATAATAAACTGGCAATAACTAAATAATTTATTAAGTAAACCTTTTCTTGCCTCCTAAGTAAAATTGTTCACAACTAAATTTTACATATAGACAGCCTAGTTTTATATCTTTCAGACCTCTATATAGTAAGATATATTTATTAAATTACAAAATACTTTATTTAAAATTTTTTAATAATTTATTAAGCTAACTTTTGGTTGTTATCTTAAACAAAAAGATAGAGCTTACTTAGAGCTTCATTTTGATATATTATACATTGATATTGGATTAATATTAAAAGTTTTATACAAAAAACCTTTAAAACTTTTTTACAAAACTTCTGTTCTTTTTTTACAAAAAAAATTTTTTTTAAGAAGGTACTGTATTCTAGGATGCCAGTACCTGCAGATCATTACCAAAAATCATATTATTTATTAATTTAATATAAATTTTAATTTTTTTTTATTTTTGACTTGATTAACTAACACAAAAATTTGTTTAACATCAATTATTGTAACTACTTAGTCTGCATACTCTGTGTCACTTATTTGTTACATTCTCTTATTTGTCACACCCTTTTACTCATTACATCTTTAATTGTCATACTCTCTTAATTGTTATACTTTATATTTTTCAAATTCTTTTATATCCAAAATCTCTATTATCTACTTTGTTTTTAATTTTTAAACCTTAAACTATGCTTACTTTAGTCTTTGAAGACTCTGACTCCTATAAAATTAACTACTATCATAGTAAATATAAAAATTGTCATGGTGTAGAAATAATTAAAGAAAAACCTTAATCTTTACATATACTTCCAACAGATGTTAATCCAATCAATTGTGATATTACTAAAAAACATTATTATTTTAAAGTTTCTTAACAACCTATTATTGCTACATGCTTTTGTAAAACATATTATACTAGCTTTACCTCTTGGTTTTACAGAATTTCTTACTCTACTTCTTTTGGACAATCTATAATTCAAATTTTCTCTATCATCTCTATTAATTGTTTTAAAAAAATTTTTGATGAATTACCTCAATTATCTATTCTGAAACAACAACAATTTGATCTATTTTCTTCTAAACCTTGCATGCTATTTTCTAGTTTCCAAATAGATTCTACACCTTCTGCAATTGTTATATACTTTCAACACTACCATACATGCCTTATATGTGAAACTAAAAATATTTCTTGTATAGCTATGAAACAAAGTAGTCATGCTTTTGACTATGCAATCTGCATAATCTTTAAGCAAAACCTAATTCACAGACTTTGTGTTCCTAGTTTATTGGATATTAAACTTAAACCTTTAGCACAAACCTCTCCTCTTACATTCTAACAACAAATTGTTATGACCTCAATCAAATCCAAACTAATTAGCTTAAACACTCAAACTTCCTTCTTTAATTCTAAAAAACAAATTATTCCTTCTTTTACTCTTAAACAAAAACTAATTCTTGCTCTTATCAAAATTCAACAAATGAAATCTAATGAAAAAATTCAACTTTTCAAATCCTTTTTTTTAAAAAAAAACAAAAAAACAACAGCATTCTAAATAACAAAAACAAAAGAAAAAAGAAACTCAAAAAGATACTAGCAATGATCTTGACTGGTTTAAAGAATATCTAGTAACTGACACTATGAAAAACAATATCAAACTCAATAACCCAATTGCTCAACAACCACTCATTTTCATTAAACTATATCTCATTAACATCTATCTAGGAAAAATCATTCAACCAGCATTTGATACAAGTCCTGAATCAAAACTTAATTACAAATATTTAATTAAAACTTTAGCAAGCAAAAAACCCAAATTCTTAACCAATCTTATCTATGATACAAACCCTTCAATTGACAAATTAATATCTATCCTATTTGAATTAATTCATTCTATCTTCATCTCTTTTTTTAAAGAATTCACTACAACTTTATTCACTCAATTAAACTATCCAAAAATCTTTGCTTCTTAGAACTTCATTCCTCCATATATCACTACTAATCAGAAACAAGTAACTCTTAATTTGGCTTGCTTACATCTTATCCTTCATAACAAATATAAAACTATTCATGCAGAAAAGTTTTATAAAGACCTTAAACTTTATTCTATCTACTTCAAATTACATTATAATTTCAGTAAAAACAATATCAATCAACTACTTTTTAAAATTCAAAATGATGATATATTTAATATTAACATTTCCTTTAATATTCCTAAAAAAAAATTTCTTTAAACTTTTCAAATTCCATCTTTAAAAAATTATCTACCAGAATTTAAAGCCTGGTTTGAAAAATTTTTTAATATCTACAAATAACAATTTTATAACATTAATCAGGAAAAAACATTTAACTATATCAAATACCAAATTGCTCTTAAATTATCTAATATATGCAAAGCTCTTTTACTCTCTAAATTTAAAATTACCTCTATTGATTCTTTACAAGAGCACTCTAAATTATGTTTCAAAGCAGCTCTATACTATATTCATACTTATATAGCTGAAAACTATACAACACTATCAAAAGATACAGAACATAATGTTAAAAACTTATCTTCTCTTTTCTTTACTAACTTATACAATCATTTTTTAGTTTCAACCAATATACAGTCCAAATCTAAATGGATATATTCTACTCTTGACTTCCTATATTAAACAAAAACTAGTCTAAGGCTACTACTTTTAACAAACCTACATCTATCATCTTTCTTCATCAACTTGCCTCTGATACTGAAAAGAATTTATTAAACTTAACAATATTAAAACTAATTAAGCACATAAAAGCTATTATTTCTATAGCTTTTTTAAAGCCTATTTTAGTGTTGCTGCCAATAATGACCAAATTAACAATCATCATTTACAACAAATTATTGACAAAATCATTAGCAAATCTACTAATACTGAATACTTAGCTAGAGTACTTACATATTTTTATATTCTTAAAAATAACAAACTTTCTATTTCTTTAATCAGAGAAGCTTACAACAAAAAATTCTACTCTGAAGCTCAACAAATATTATATTCTAAGTTTAATATCAAATTCAATATACCCAAAACTAAATCTATATTTTCTGATTTAAATACTATAACCAAGCCAATACCTTCATTATCTAAAGAAAATAATAACTTATCCAAGCTTTCTAATAATGATATTATATTATATCTAAATCAAATACTGAGAACACTGACCAAAACACAGAACAAAACTCACAATAAAATTCACAACCTGACTATGTTACAACATTTTCTCATAATTCTTTTTAATAAACTCTTCTGTAGAGCATATAAATACAGTCACTGTTTCTAAGATAATGATGTTTTTTATATTTAGTAGACCATTCTTAGAAGAGAATGATGTAAGTAGATGGGTGGTTAAGTCTATTTATGTAGAGGACCAGGTTAATGATAGCCAGACCCAATGTACAGGACAGGCTATAGTATTCTGTACAGCTGTGCAAGCTGTACATATGGTGAGTGAATCTACAAAAAAACTCTTCACTTTCTTGAATCCTATTTTATCATCTTATACCAAAAAAGAATTACAAGACTCATCTTACAACACACTATATGATTCAGACTCATGCTACAACTTATGGTTAGCATGTTTGAACCTATCTCTATTTTCACATTCTCAAACACTTAGCTCCTTTTTAAAACACATTTATCATTACAACTATTCACAACTAAACAATTTCAATTATGCATTTACAATATCAATTAAAATTGATTATAGTAAATGTTATATATATTTTTCAAACAAATCTTAATCTTTATCTGAATATTTCTTTTCACAACTATTAGGCTATACTTATTATCCATCTATACTTATTTCTTCTAAATTTTCTTCAATAAACAATAACACTTCAAATACTAACCTAATTATAAAGGAAAGTAACATAAACTACAGTTACTTTCAATTAGTAAGAACCATCTTAGGTCATAATGAAACTATAATAGCTAAACAATACTATGACAATATCCAACTTAATATCTGCTACAACAAATTTCTATTCTACAATTATTTACCACTACTTTCTTATTCTCAAACTATTATTTCTTTTTTACAACACATTCACAGTTTTGACTATTCACCTGATAATGCTTGTGGCTATACACTAACTATTTCTATTAAAAATTATCATAGCAAAGCTCATGTTTATCTTTTATTTGAAGCTAAACTACTATTTAATCATTTTATCTTGCCAATTCAAGCCATCTGGCATTATCCAAACATTTAGCTAAAATCAAACACATCAATACCTATCTTTTCTATACTAGCACCTCTAGCTGCTACCTCTAGTAACTTAATACAACCCAGAACCTCTAACACTTCACCTCTAAATCTTACATTCTGTATTCACAATGTTTGAGGATACAATGAAAACCTTAAACAGCAAGTTTGGAAAGATTATTGTATCTCTCATTTCTTGAATATTATTAGCATTACAGAAACTAAAATAGCAAAAGACAACATTATTACCAAACTTCACAATTCAAAACATTTTTCTTACTTTTGATCTTGTACTAACAGTTCCAAAGCAGGAACTGCACTTATGATTTAAAAACAACTTACACCTCATATACACAATATTCTTACTTTTTCTGGCTATGCTATTGCTATTGATCTCTTCTTTAAACATGATCACAAAATTTAAATAATATCTATATACCTATTATATAAAAATTTACAACTTAGACTTCAAATACAAAATACTATTATCCAATAGATTTAACAAGCAACTAACTAAAACATTCTACCTATAATACTAGGTGACTTCAATATGCTACCTAACAACTCCACCTCTTCATCTATCAAATACAAATTACTACAATTTTTATAATACAATAATATCTACAACTTGGCAGATCATACAAATACCCTTCTTATACCTGGCACAGTAATAAACATCACAGTACTATTGACTACATCTGGGCCTACCTTTTCCTACTTAAATATCTCAACTCATTCTACTTGGATGTTGCAGAAAACTGCACTCAAAGTGATCACAAAATTCTTATATTCTCCTAGATTTTTCTTTATGTCTTTATTGGCAAAAACAGATATTTAACCTGAACTCAACAAAGAATCTTCAATTATAAAGCAATAAACAAAGAGCAATGAGAAATCTTTGCTGACCAAGTTACCTATAACCTCAATACAAACAAAACTCCTACCTTAATTCAAACTTCTGAATCACTAGAAACTATATGGCACAAAATTCAAACTAGTATTATTAATATAGCTACTAAATGTATTTCTAACAAAAAATTTACAATCTGTAATTTTTAATACTTATTTTCTGCTAATTTACTTTACTTTATCAAAGTCTTAAAAACTAAACAATATTATCAAACAAGTAAAATCTTTTTTAGCCAACACAACATCAATACCCATACACCTTAATTTTTCAATCTTATACCTTAATTCAACCTATTAACTTAATATAGATTCTATACCTAATCTTTATAAACTTATACTAAACTGAATTACTAATACTAACACTGAATAACAAGCCCTTTATCATTCTCAAAACATAGAAAACATCAAGCAGATTTGAGAACAAATAAACCAACATATCACTAATCAATGTTCTAAACTCCAAACCAATTCCAAAGCAATGATTAATAGTATACTTAATCATCACAAAAATCTTGTAAAAATTAACAATATTAAAACACCAAATGACATTATAACAAACTCCAAACTAGTGCTCAGTAGAATCAAATAAATATTTAATAGTCAAATACTTAAGTAATATTTGATGATCATAATTTCTAAATTGGATAATGCATAATCTTGATCTATTAAGTTTTATTACGTATCACTAACACTAATCATTTACTACAGGTTCAAAATCTTAAAATTTAAATTAACTTGTGTCAAAAATAAAACTCTATATTAAAGTTTAAATCTTATTTTTATTTAACTAGGAACAAAAGATCTAAGCAAAAGTAAGATCAAGGCATTACAAATTTACATTGTTAGAAAATTAAACTAAATAATGTAAGTATAAATCACTTTGATTTATAAGTTATAAGTTTTTGATTTTTTTTTCATGTAGTTATTTTTGGCTTTTGTTTGTTTTAGATTTTGAGTATTTAAGAAGCATGTAATTTTAACTAACCAACCATCTTTATATTCTTCTGAGTGTTGCTTAAGGGTATTATTGAGCTTTTGGTTTTCTATTTTCTTTCTAGTTCTTAAGAATTCAAAGAAGTATAATGTTTTTTAATATGCTATAATTATTGAATTTTTTTAATAAGCATATAACTAACTTACTTTTCTCTTTCAATTACTAATTTTTTGATCTTACATTCAGTTTTTTGGCATATTTCAGGGTCATATAATTTGTGCATCATTACTAAAATTTGCTTAAGAGCTTCCAGTTTTTCATTTTCTTTCTGGTTCTTAAGAATTCAAAAAAATATAATGTTTTTTAATATGCTACAATTTTTGAATTTTTTTAATAAGCATATAACTAACTTTCTTTTCTTTTCAATTACTAATTTTTTGATCTTATATTCAGTTTTTTGGCATATTTCAGAGTTATATGATTTGTGTGTCATTACTAGAATTTGCTTAAAAGCTTCCAGTTTTTTATTTTCTTTCTGGTTCTTAAGAATTTGGAGAAGTATAATGTTTTTTAATATGCTGCAATTATTAAATTTTTTTAATAAGCATATAACTAACTTACTTTTCTCTTTCAATTACTAATTTTTTGATCTTATATTCAGTTTTTTGGCATATTTCAAGATCATATAATTTGTGCATTGTTACTAGAATTTGCTTAAGAGCTTTCGGTTTTATATTTTCTTTCTGGTTCTTAAGAATTCTGAGAAGTATAATATTTTTTAATATGCTATGATTATTAAATTTTTTTAATAAGCATATAACTAACTTTTCTCTTTCAATTACTAATTTTTTGAACTTATATTCAGTTTTTTTGCATATTTTAAAGTCATATGATTTGTGTATCATTACTAGAATTTGCTTAAGAGCTTCTGGTTTTTTATTTTCTTTCTGATTCTTAAGAATTTGGAAAAGTATAATGTTTTTTAATATGCTACAATTATTGAATTTTTTTAATAAGTATATAACTAACTTACTTTTTTCTTTCAATTACTAATTTTTTGATCTTACATTCAGTTTTTTGACATATTTCAGGGTTATATAATTTGTATATCATTACTAGAATTTGCTTAAAAGCTTTTGGTTTTCTATTTTCTTTCTGGTTCTTAAGAATTCAGGAAAGTATAATGTTTTTTAATATGTTGCAATTATTGAATTTTTTTTAGTAAACATATAACTAACTTACTTTTTTCTTTCAATTACTAATTTTTTGATCTTATATTCAGTTTTTTGGTATATTTCAGGGTTGTATGATTGTGTATTATTACTAGAATTTGTTTAAAAGCTTCTGGTTTTTTATTTTCTTTCTGGTTCTTAAGAATTCAGAAAAGTATAATGTTTTTTAATATACTGCAATTATTGAATTTTTTTAATAAACATATAACTAACTTACTTTTCTCTTTCAATTACTAATTTTTTGATTTTATATTCAGTTTTTTGGCATATTTCAAGGTCATATAATTTGTATATCATTACTAAGATTTGCTTAAGAGTTTCTGATTATCTATTTTCTTTCTGGTTTTTAAGAATTTAAAGAAGTATAATGTTTTTAAGATGCTACAATTATTGAATTTTTTTAATAAGCATATAACTAACTTCCTTTTCTCTTTCAAGTACTAATTGAAGACATTCTTTAATCTTTCTCTTTATATATTTTAGGATATATGATATTTTCTTTTTGTTTTAGTTATTAGATATGCAACTAATATTTTTTTATTTCTTTTCAGGAATAGTCTAAATGCTTCTTTCTAACAGATAATAATCAAGTATATCATTCTGAGTTCACTTTTATATTTTTTTTAAAAAAATGAATTTATTGCTGTAGAACTAGGATAGTTATATTGTAATTAGGGTTAGAGTAAGATTAGTATAGGATAGTTGTAGTTTTGAGAATAATGGCAACCACATTGAAGAACTATTTCAAAATGTAATATTTTTGATTCTAAATAAAAAAACTATTCTAACATAAGATAATTTATTTTTGAATATTTTATTTTTTTTATATTTATTATTATATAAATTAAATAATACTTTTTAGATAGTTTTGATTAATTTACTGCACTTATTTTATTAAATAGTTATTAAACAACTCGCAGTAATATAACAATAAATTTTATATATATACAAATTATAATACAATAAAAATATATATTTTAGTCAATCCAATCACAAAGTGCAATTGCTTTTTGGATTGTTTTTGGATTAAGCAATCCATGCTTCTTAGTATCCATATTTGAACCTTTTGAGAACAATCTCTCAGATGATACACTTGATGCAGGTATAGCAAGGTAATCACATGTTACAATTGCTAATTTGAAAAATACTTTGACATGCATTTTTCATCATTGAAATACATCTATACTATCATGTTCTATAGAACTATTTAAATATAAATCAATTTTATTTTCTGAGTGAAGATTTTTAAAACCCTGGCCAAGAGAAGTATCACTAAAAGTATTAGTATTTAGTACTATACTATTATCATAACTATCATATACTTTTTCTAAACAAATAATTGCCCAATTAATTCAAGTTTTATCTCAATTATTTTTTTCATAATATCTTTTTTTTAAATCTTAGATCTAATAAAATAGTTATTGCATACATAGAACCATTATTTCTGGCATAGTAAGATCTTAATTTACTATATGCTACTTCAATAGCTTTCTCAATTACTGGTGACAAATCTTTTCTCTACAAATTTTCAAGATCATCCATAATTAGATTATATGCTAAAATGGCAAGAGGCATCATTACATATGATTTACCACATAACATCTTAAATATCTTATAAAAAACTTTTAAAGGTAATGAAATTTCTTTTAACATATCCCATTTCTGTAGCAGAAGACCAAATTCACTTAGCTCAGGAACTTCTCTAACTATTCTACTAAGTGCTGAAGCCATAGTTATAGCTCATTCAAGCATATCAAGTGTTGAGTTCCAACATGTTTTAGAATCAAGAACTGGATTCTTATGCTATATGTTGAGAGAAGTACATATTTTAATTAATCTTTGATGATATTGGAATAAATGCTGAAGCTTTACAATAAGCTTACAAAGCTTTTTAATTGTTAGGACTTGAGTATTAAAGGTATTAGTCTGATTTAAAATATTAATATAATTATCATCTTGATCTGATGCTTCAGAACATAATTGATACAAAAAATCTTGCAAAACAAGATTTATAATATGAGCTATGCAATGAACATGGCCTTGTCACTAGGTAAAAGAACTACTAATTTCTATAGAAAAAGTCTCAAATGCTTTAACAAATGTATTATTATTAAAAGCATTGTCAATGGTTATGCCAAGAATTTTTTTGGTAATACCAAAGTCTTCACAAATACTTATCAAAGCATTTGCTATATTTATTCCAGAATGCAATTCTTCAAATAGCACAAGATTAACCAATAGAAGAAAGATGAAAGCCTACTTAGAAGACCTGAGTAGAGAGGTAATCCAAGCTTTCGACGGTGCTACTGTAAAGACTAAACTTATGAAACGAAGCTAGAACTTGTAAAACCAGGCAAATATGCTGGTCTTTGAGGAGGAACCAGATGAACCAACCAGGCCACTGAAATTTTCAAGTTCTAGAGAAAAAGGGTACATGCTAGCAAACATGTAAACCAGAGGTGTATGGTTTCAACTTACCTTTCTGGACTATCTGAAATGGCAGCTTGGTAGAACTTGAATTGAATACCAAAGTAGTAAGGATATGTTGTGAAGTAAGTACTGGGATTAAGGTGAACTCTACAAGGGCATAGTGGTTTAATGGTATATCCTGACTGCCAGTATTAGTCTTGACTATAATAATACCTGGTCAGCTGTAAGAATGGGATACAGAAGATTCTGGAAGGTTTAGTAAAAAATCAAAGGTTCCAAAGAACTGCTTTAAAGACTTAGTGGCTATAGCATATTTTTGCTAGCATCAGCTGAGGTTGTTGGTAGACAGAGGTAAGTAGGTGAATACGGAAACAGAGTGGTTACATAGAAAACCTACAAGTGGGTTTCATGTATGGCAGCTAGTGTAAAACCTTTAGGCAGACTATTTAAATTAGACAATGACTAAACTTGTACAAGTAACTAGTTGTACACTCTCTTCATAGTTGGCTTCTGTGGTTGTAAAGCAATCATTAGCCAAATATACTATCAATAAAATCCTGGTTACAAATATTTACCTTAATATTTTAAAAAAAAAAAAAAAAAAAATAGCACAAGATCAAGTATGTAAGATTGAATTTCCTAATTATTATCAAGCCAGTAGGCTGTAACACTTATAAATACCTTACAACTATTACTAGTCCATATGTCTGTAATAAAGAAATCTTACTTAAGTTATTTTCTAGTGTTTCTTTTAATGAAGCCTTTAATAATGAGTAATGTTCTAATAGATCTTTTTTAATTGTTCTTGCAGATAGAATTGTAATATTACCCTTTAACTTTCTAATTACCTCAAATAATTTATGAAAACTTTTAGATTTGACAGTAGTAAATAGAAGGCAATCTTTTACAATCCATTTGACCAACATTTCTCTAAGAAGATGTTCACCAGACTGAGAAAATAAGGTAACTAACTCTTAGAACTCAAAATGCTTAGAATATCAACTTTGTGAATATTGATAACATGGCTACACAAATTGGAAGTACTACTATTATTTACACTAAGGTAATTATCTGTCAGACATAGCTTACATTTAGCCTTTTTTTTTTACCTGATTCGACTTCAAAAGGAGGATCAAAATATAGCCATACTGGAGCTGGTACATGCATACTCATAGTAGACACTATTGTTTAAAATTATAATAATGTTTTTATAACAAATTAGTGGATTATTGTTTAAGATAAGTTATTATTTTGCTAAAAATTAATAAATTAGATATTGTATATATAATCTTATTTATTAATACTTCAGGTTTGATACTTTTTTTAAGAAGTACAGTTCTTATGTTTATATATTTATTTATTTTTTATTTCTTATTGCACACTATATTTACAACAATTGCATATATATTACACATAATGATTAATAGCAATCAAGCAAGCAAGCATAACTATTATGCATAAAGATTAAATAGTAATCAAGCAAGCATAATGATCATGCATAAAGCTTAATAGTAATCAAGCAAGCATAATGATTGTACATAAAAATTAAATAGTGATTAAGCAAGCATAATGATCACATATAAAGCTTAATAGTGATTAGCAAACATAATAACTACATATAAAGATTAAGCATAATGAATGCACATAAATTTAATGCATTGATTTTCAATTTAAAATTTTATTATTTAAAATTTTATTAATATTAATAAAAAAATCTACATGTATTTTATAATAAAAAATGAAAATTTTTTATTGCTATTATTATGTACTTTTGTAAATTATTTTTCATCAAATATAAAAAACTAGTCTTAAATATACAAACTTATAGTATAACTATTTTAACCCTAATTCTAACTAAATATTATTATATAATAAGCACATTAGAAAAACAACCCGAATTACTATCAGCATTAGAACATAAATGCATCAAAACACCAATAGATAAATTTACTACTAATGAATATCTCTATAGCATCTTATATTGATTTGTAGGTTTAAAATCTACTACTAATAATAACAATACTATTATTATCAAAAGACTAAATAATAGAGGTTGCTAGTAGTGAATTCATTTTTCATAACAAAAATATAAGAAGTAATGGCTGCATAATTCTGAATAAAACAATTGATTATTACTTATTAAAAAAAAAAAATGTTTAAAATATATTTGAAAAGAATTGCAACATATTAAAAAACATTATACTTTCCTGAATTCTTAAGAACCAAAAAGAAAATAGAAAACCAGAAGCTCTTAAGCAAATTCTAGTAATAACAGCTCAAATTATATGACCCTAAAATATGCTAAAAAATGAATGTAAAATCAAAACATTAGTAATTGAATGAAAAAAATAAGTTAGTTATATGCTTATTAAAAAAATTCAATAATTGCAGCATATTAAAAAACATTATACTTCTTTGAAATTCTTAAAAACCAGAAAGAAAATAAAAAACTAGAAGCTCTTAAGCAAATCCTAGTAATGATACACAAATTATATGACCCTGAAATATGCCAAAAAACTGAATATAAGATCAAAAAATTAGTAATTGAAAGAGAAAAGTAAGTTAGTTATATGCTTATTAAAAAAATTCAATAATTGCAGCATATTAAAAAATATTATACTTTTTTAAATTCTTAAGACTAGAAAGAAAATAAAAAACTGAAAGCTCTTAAGCAAATCCTAGTAATAACACACAATTATATGACTCTGAAATATGCCAAAAAACTGAATATAAGATCAAAAAATTAGTAATTGAAAGAAAAAAATAAGTTAGTTATATGTTTATTAAAAAAATTCAATAATCGCAGCATATTAAAAAACATTATACTTCTTTGAATTCTTAAGAACCAGAAAGAAAATAAAAAACCAGAAGCTCTTAAGCAAATCCTAGTAACAACGCACAAATCATATGACCCTGAAATATGCCAAAAAACCAAATGTAAAATCAAAAAATTAGTAATTGAAAGAGAAAAGTAAGTTAGTTATATGCTTATTAAAAAAATTTAATAATTGCAGTATATTAAAAAACATTATACTTCCTCAAATTCTTAAGAACCAAAAAGAAAATAAAAAACCAAAAGCTCTTAAGCAAATCCTAGTAACAATGCACAAATCATACGACTCTAAAATATGCTAAAAAACTAAATATAAAATCAAAAAATTAGTAATTGAAAGAAAAAAGTAAATTAGTTATATGCTTATTAAAAAAATTCAATAATTGCAGCATATTAAAAAACATTATACTTCTCCAAATTCTTAAGAACTAAAAAGAAAATAGAAAACCAGAAGCTCTTAAGCAAATCCTAGTAATAATGCACAAATTATATGACTCTAAAATATGCCAAAAAACTGAATATAAGATTAAAAAATTAGTAATTGAAAGAAAAAAGAAAGTTAATTATATGCTTATTAAAAAAATTCAATAATTATAGCATATTAAAAAACATTATACTTCCTCAAATTCTTAAGAACTAGAAAGAAAATAAAAAGCCAGAAGCTCTTAAGCAAATTCTAGTAATGATGCACAAATCATATGACCCTGAAATATGCCAAAAAAACCAAATGTAAGATCAAAAAATTAGTAATTAAATGAGAAAAGTAAGTTAGTTATATGCTTATTAAAAAAATTCAATAATTGCAGCATATTAAAAAACATTATACTTTACCGAATTCTTAAGAACCAGAAAGAAAATAAAAAACCAGAAGCTCTTAAGCAAATCTTAGTAATAATGCACAAATCATATGACTCTAAAATATGCCAAAAAACCAAATATAAGATCAAAAAATTAGTAATTGAAAGAGAAAAGTAAGTTAGTTATATGCTTATTAAAAAAATTCAATAATTGCAACATATTAAAAAACATTATACTTCTCTAAATTTTTAAGAATCAGAAAAAAATAGAAAACTGAAAGCTCTTAAGCAAATCCTAGTAATAACATACAAATCATACAACCCTGAAATATGCCAAAAAACCAAATGTAAGATCAAAAATTAGTAATTGAAAGAAAAAAAGAAGTTAGTTATATGCTTATTAAAAAAATTCAATATTTGTAGCATATTAAAAAACATTATACTTCTCCAAATTCTTAAGAACCAAAAAGAAAATGAAAAACCAGAAGCTCTTAAGCAAATCCTAGTAATGACACACAAATTATATGACCCTGAAATATGCCAAAAAACCAAATGTAAGATCAAAAAATTAGTAATTGAAAGAGAAAAGTAAGTTAGTTATATGCTTATTAAAAAAATTCAATAATCGCAGCATATTAAAAAACATTATACTTCCTCAAATTCTTAAGAATTAGAAAGAAAATAGAAAACTGGAAGCTTAATAACACTCTTAAGCAACATCTAAAAAAATATAAAGATGTTTGGTTAGTTAAAATTATATGCTTCTTGAATACTCAAAATCCAAAACAAACAAGAGCTGAAAATAGCTATATGAAAAAAAAATCAAAAACTTATAACTTACAAATCAAAGTAATTTATACTTACATTATTCAGTTTAATTTTCTAATGATGTAAATCTGTAATGCCTTAATCTTACTTTTGCTTAGATCTTTCATTCCTAGTTAAATAAAAATAAAATTTAAACATTAATATAAAGTCTTATTTTTGATGCAAGTTAATTTAAATTTTAAGATCTCGAACTTGTAATAAATGATTAGTATTAGTGATATATAATAAAACTTATTAGATCAAGATTATGCATTACTCAATTTAAAAATTATGATTGTCAAATATTACTTAAGTATTTGACTATCAAATATTTATTTGATTCTGCTGAGCACTATCTCAAACTTATTAAAAAACAAATTAAACAATATTTTGATAACTGGACTGCTCACAGACCTATTGACACTTATAAATTAACTTTAACTGGTCAAAAGAATACTAACTCAAAACATAATTAGATTAGACTATTACAATTTAGCTCTAGCTAAATTTTTAATAAATGAAATTTCTACAACTCTTAATTAGCTATCTAACAATAAGGCATGTAGTTTATCTAAAATTAGCTATAAAATACTAAAACAGGCTAGCTCTGCCTTTTTTCAAACAATAACTGCTCTTTTTAATCAATGCATTCAAACTAACCATATATTCAAGTAATGAAAAGAAGGTTACATCTTTTCAATATCAAAAAAACCCATCTTCAATAAAAACTTATCTAATACAAGACCTATTAGCCTAGTTAAACATATTAAAAAACTATATATCAAACTTCTTACTAATCATCTTAATCTAATATTCACTTAACACTCTATTCTATTCTTTTATAACTATATTGCCCTACCTGGCAATAGTACCTTCATCCCCATACATATATTCAACAATATTATTAAGGATGCCAGTTGCAATAACAAACAACTCTGGCTTTTGTCTCAAGATATGAGCAAAGCATATGACTCTGTAAACTTTGATCTTTTTACTAAATTTCTTGAACATAATCAATACTTCAACCTCTTATTAATATACTTACTAATTTCTTTACTGATCACCAAAACTATGTTATATAAGGGGTGTGGTGACCTAGTGAAGTGGTCAGGTTGTCAACCGCCAAATGGCAGGTCCAGAGTTCAAATCCTAGTGTCGATGGAAAATTTGAAAATCCTCTTTGTGTTACAGTTAACTGTCTCTCGCAATTAGTTGGGATAAGATACCTGTAACCTGTGTCACACCAGCATGACTGGCAGGTCACATGGCATTTGTGTAACAGTCACAT
>CAJVQA010000499.1:0-33567 GCA_910591915.1 Cetraspora pellucida
AATACCTTCTTTTCCTAACTTCTACACCCCTACTTTTGAACCTACAAGACCCACAAGACTTCCCAAACTACCAATCCAGATGGCCCATTCGGCGAACCCAGTAGCCTGGTTGGTATATGCTCCTCTACACATGTTGTCATCCGATCTATCCGAAGTCCTAGTAATCCTTTTTTGGGAGCTTTCAATGATTCGGTAGTACTGTCGAAAGTCCATGCTACCTCTTTACTCAGGATTTCCAAGTGGGTTTCTGACTCTTCGGTTCCTTTGCTTTTTATGTCTGGTGGTCTTATCGTGGGTTTGCACTGAAGTCTTATGCAACACTGGTTATTAACATTCCTCTATGTGGGTGTAATGTTACACTTTGCATAGATGCCCCCGAGCTCCCATTCAAGATAGTGTAACAAAGGTTACAAATACACAAATCCAACTGATCAACAGAGACAGTTACCATAACACAGACCTTATTTTCCAAAATTTGACATCCATGGGATTTGAACTCTAGACCTGCCACTTGAGGGTTGACAACCTGACCACTTTACTAGGTCGCCACACCCTATTTTAAACCAGAATTTTAGATTTAGTAATAACAGTAGTAACTGATAAATTTAAAAGCTAATTCTGGTCTTTATTATTAATAATAATAATTAAAATAGGACTATCTATCATTACTCAAATAATTTAATTATTATATTGTAGCAAAATAACAGGTATAGGCATTATTTTATAAAATTACATCTTTTGAAAACAGCAAAACAATGCTTATCACATGCATGCCATAAAATAACACATACA
Organism: Cetraspora pellucida; assembly: GCA_910591915.1. NCBI lineage: Eukaryota > Fungi > Glomeromycota > Glomeromycetes > Diversisporales > Gigasporaceae > Cetraspora > Cetraspora pellucida. The sequence continues at coordinate 793 of CAJVQA010000499.1, forward strand.
CCATATGAATGTCACCAAGGGAAAATCTACATATTTTTTGTGCAACTGATTATAAAATATGTTATATGGAATTATATCAATTAGTTGCACAAAAAATGTGTAGATTTTTCTTTGGTGACACTCATATAAAGAGCCTTTTTGGTGATTCATATAGGTTTATATTTATATATAAATTTGGAAGTAAGTGTATTGTTTTAGTTAGTGAATCAATGATGTATAAAGTTACTAAAACTAAATTAAACTTCTACATTACCATAGCGAGATATTGTTATAGTATATGCATCTATTTATGGTAACAATACAGGCACTGCTGAAAAAGCCCAAAGTATTAATCTAGGCAAAAACAGGTATATAAATCTATTTGCAAGTTAACCTGCAGCTTAACTTGTGAGTTAATTCATGGGTTAGTGCAATATTCCTGATACTTTATTTACTGTAAAAAAAAAAAAATTCTTTTACAGAACATAGTATGTAGTTGAGGTTTGTATTATAATTATCGTGATTTTAATCCTGATTTACTGCAGTGACATGTGCAATTATTATTTTAGTTTTAAATTCAACTTTCTAAAGCACTAAAATTTACAAACACATTATACTTACAATTGTTTTTTTTTTTTGAGCCAAAAAGGTAATCAATTAAAAAGATGAAACGAGATAGATCAAGCATCAATCATCATTTTTATATCAATTAACTGCAAAGTTTGAGCAACATTTTAATTATTAGCCAATTGCATTGAGAGAGATGCTTAAGAACAACCATAATTAGTAATTATAACAATCATTTATTTAATTAGTCTATAATAAGGATGTAAAAAGTTCAGTTTGATCTTGACTCCAAAAGTTGAGTCTTTGTTAAACTTCAGTTCCAAGTTAGACTTAGGACTTTAACTCACATTTAGTAGAGTACTTAGTAATGTGTCATTTATATGATATCCGAATTTTTTTTATGTACAGTACATACTGTATATACTGTATATTGTAAAAGTAAAAAATTAGTCTAAGATCATCTCTGAAGTAGTTTGGGTTGATTTCCTTAAAAATAGTTAAGAAAATCTGCCAAATATAACAAATATGCCAGATATGGCATATATGGCAGATATATCAGATAGGTTATATAGAGCAGATATGACAGAAAATATATATAAAGACTCGATAGTTCTTGCAAAATAAAGATAACTTCATTGAGTTCTAAACTTCTCTTGCATTCACATTTTTAATTCTATATCTAAACATACTATGTGCACTAGATGTGCAATATTTTATATAAATTAAAACTATATGTAGTATTATATAAAACCTTGATATTCAAAAATTTAATTGGAATATTTTACTTGTAATTTTTCTCAAAAATTAAACAGATGCACAGCCCTAACAGTTTAATATTTTAGAACTAAGTTTTGCAAAGATCAATATTATAGCCTTACAAACAAAGCTATTTATTTTAAACTTAAAGAATTTAAAATTTTAGCTGAACTAAATCTTTTGTTTTATATTTAAATGAGAAAAATAACTTTGTAACTTTTCATATAAAACTATAATATTGGTCTTTGCAAAATTTAGACCTCAAATATAAATTATTAGAAGTATGCATCTATTTAAATTTCATGAAAAATTATAAAATAGTATTCTATATAAATTTTAGATATTAAGTTCTTATATGACATCATATACAGTTTTGATTTATATAGTATGTCATTCGCCCAATAGATGCACTTTGCAAATACAAGTCAAAATCCCACATCCAGCTTGGGGCTGAACTTTAAGATTCAACTTTTGGAGTCAAGTCAGGACTAAATCAAATTTCCTACATCCCTAGTCTATAAGCATAATATAACAATTATCTGTTAATTAAGATATTTAAGAAACTATTTCAATTCTTATCTAATTTTTTTTTATCAATATTAATTTAATTTTTAAAATACTTTGTTCATCATGTCTGTTTCTCATGTTAATTTAGTTTGTAACTTTGATTATGTTTCAAAATTTGATACAAAAAATTATATTTTGTATTTGCATAACATATATCTTATTCTATCAAAAAATATAATAAAAAAAAAATTGCAAGAATGAAGTGTATTATAAATTTAATTTCTATTAAATTTACAATCTGATTGGTTGATCAACAATTCCAATAAATTTCAAAAATCATATCTGATCTACATCAGTATATTACACAAGCGCTTGTTCAATCAAAACTATTTTTTATCTTATTTTTGATTTTTTACAAAATTTTATTAAGATAATAGTGCTTTTTTAATAAATTAAATTTATTTACAATTTGATTTCAAATCAATTAAGCTTAAAAAAAATTTTTTGAAAAATTGTTATTTTTCTTCTTTTCTGTAGCACTATGCCCATGTATTTAAACATCAATATGTATATGTAACATATTATATGTATGTATGTTTTAAAAAATAAAATAAAATCTCATGGAAGGTCATGAAATCTAAAAATCTTTCATCCTAATTTCACTATGTAGCTTTTTTTTTGAGTAAACTTTTAAGTTTCGAAAAATCACAAGAATATGTATGAATTGTACGTATGTACTTAGAAAATTTTTTTATTAAAATTGGCTAAGCCACAATGTCAATTATATAAATTTAGGTTTAACTGTCATGATATGTATATTTTAAATTTGCTATATACATAAGTAAAAATAGTTTGTTAAAAAACTAATCTAAAGTTTTACCAACAGGTAGTTAATAAGATTATGTATTATAGAACTTGTTAATGAAAAAATGGCCTTGAGCTAAAAAAAGCAATCCAACGTTTTATCACTTGGCTTTAATGATATTAGTATGAAATTTTCAAACATGTAAATTGTGTATAGAAGATATTTAAATATCAATTTGTAATAATCCTTGATTGTAAACTGTGATTAGATACCAAATCAATATAATGTTATGATAGAATACAAAAATTCAAGCACAGATTATATTAGACACTTACTAGCATTGAAAAAGCTTTATTCTAGATAAATAGTCTTATCTGATTATAATAAAATAAACTCATTAAGTTTATAAGATTAAATAGTATAGTATTTTGTAGGTTTGTGAGAGAGCAATGACTTATTTATTGAAGAATGCATCAATATTTAATTATCTTTCAAATAATTCTTATCTTCAAGCAACCAGTAAGAGAGTACAACTTTCTTTATTATCAATTAGGTATTGCAATTAGTGAATTATCTAAGCTGAATATTGATCTTCAAAAGTCCTAATGTTATCAAAAAATTTCTAAAAAATGCCATCTTATGAAGTCTTTGAAGAAGTATTATCTCAAGAAACCTTTAAAGAAAATAAACTTTTAAAAGGGTGCTACATATCTCAGAAAACTTTTGAAGAAATGATATCTCAAGATATGCATAGGGAATTACAGCATGAATCTGAAATTTTCATCTCAGATTTGGAAATCTTAAATGATGGGACATCATTTCAAGTAACCTTTAAAGAAAAAGGCATTTTCAAAGGATTTTCATCTCAGGAAACTTTTATAAAAAGCATGTCACAAGATATGTATATGAATTTGGAAAATTTAAACAATGGGATGTCATCTCAGGAAACCTTTAAGGAGGAACTGATTTTTGAAAGAGTATCATCTCAGGAAACTTTTACAGAAATAATACCACAAGATTTGTATATGAATGTACATGAGTCTAAAATTTTTATCTCAGATCCAGAAAATTTGAATAATGAGAAATATTCACCAAAAGAAATAATAAGTCTTATATATAATAAGTATTGTGATGATTATAGAAATGATTTAGAAGTAATGTTCTCTAGTTATATTTTATTTATTGAATTAATAAAATATTCACTAGTTAGCCAAAAAGCAAACTCTAGATAATTTCTATTCACAAGATAAAGAAATTTCTAAATTTACCAAATACAGTAATAGTAATAGTGCTAAAACTTTCTGGAAATCAAATACTGATTTGTCAGAAAATTTATCTCTTAGCAATGTCAAAATATACAATAAAATACCCGATGACCAAAAAATATATTCAAAAATTAGTGTAAGAACATCTGTGAATCTTATATTTAACAGATACAAAATATTATGATAAATATTCTTATGATTTTATATTTATATTTTCTAATATATAGTCTTTATATTTTAATAAATGTAGGTTATCACATTTGTTCATGCAGTACTAAAATAAATAATTCCAGAGGATTTTTGGGGTTGTAATGATAATCAACAAATAATATTTAAAGGTAATATGAATATTTAAGAATAATTAAAATATTTATCATTATTATTCTTATTATTATTATTCTTATTATTATTATTATTATTATTATTATTATTATTATTATTATTATTATTATTATTATTATTATTATTATTTTAATATTAGCTGTAGAAAAGTTCATTATTGCACTTAGATATTATGAAGAACTCTCACTACACTATGTTTTGGATAAATTCAAAGTATATAAAGTTTATCTGTTATGTATTTTATTATTCACATATTATACTATATAGTTCTAAATATTAATTATTTTATATTGAATTTAAGATCAAGCAGTGCAAGTAGCTTTTTGTGGAGGGGTAATAAAAATAACAAAGTTGAAGCTAATAAGAGGTCTGAACTATTATTTGGTAGATATTTGATTGCTTTGTTATTTCACTGCTTCAAGTAAGAGAATTCAAATTTTTAGTGCTTCTCAGATTCAAATTTCTTGTTACTAAATTTATTTTATAGTATTCATACTTCTTAGATTAATTTCTATATAACATATGAGACAAGATAAAATCCAAATAGGAGTAATTCATAGAAGTTATTATAGTAAATGACATTTATGATATGATACTGTATGCATGTTGTATAGTATATAGTTATATTAATTTTGACATAATTTATGTTATATATATTATGTTATACATATTATTTATACCTGGAAATAAATATCTTGTTGGCATAGATGCATGTTAAATAAAAGCCAAATAATCTGTAAATGCAATTCTACAAAATACATTTCAGGTCCTAGCATTTGAAAACACGATATTGATAATTTTTAAGATATTTTTTTTAGGTCTACTGAATAATTAATTGTGAGGGGTATTAATTTCACATGATTAGCCAATAGACTTATATACATATATGTACCAGATGTTTATTTATTTATTTATGTAATTTTTTGCAAAAAATTGCATTACAATTGTTTTTTTTTTGGTTGAATATTATAAATATGTATATAGTTGATTTCAAATTTATATACAAATTTTAGAAAAGTCTGGTTCATTATTACACAATAACTAAACATCAGAGTTTCATATTACAGCAAGATCTAGGAAATATTGCAATACTTTCAGGTAGAAAATCTCTTTCTAGAGTTTTTTTTACATTACATCTTTCTTCTCCTTCTCTACTTTTTGGAGTGTCATGAATTTTTTCTTCTTGCAGAGCCCTCTCTTCGTGGAGCTCTCTCCTCATAGAGTATTCAACCTTTTATAAAATTTAATAAGCTTCTCCTTTCTGGAGTGTCTTGTGAATTTTTTCCTTCTTGCGGAGCCCTCTTTTTGTGGAGTTCTCTTCTTGTAGAGTATCAAACCTTGTATAAAATTTAATAAGCTTCTCCTTTTTGAAGTATCTTGTGAATTTTATTCCTTCTTGCAGAGCTCTTTTCATGTGGAGTCCTCTTCATATAGAGTATCCTATACTTTTGTAAAATTTAATAAGAAACAACTTTAGAAGAGGAGTTGGTGTTTTTTTTTATACAAAAGTATTAGTAATAACTTTTTTTGGTTTTATATAAATAGGAGATCATTGCCTATGTTGTTATATTGCTGAGCAGACAGTTCTTATTTCCAGAAATATCGAAAATATAAGTGCCAAAAAAATTCATAAGTGGCTTTTTAATGCTTCCTTGTTCCTGTTCTCACATATCAAAAAAAAAACTGAAAAAAAGGTAAATATGTATATATTTATTATTATTATATGTAAATTTTCTAAAGTCTTAAATAGCTAATTTATTTTTTATTTAGATATAGCTATGTGCATTTTGGAAGTCATGAAGAGGCTGGAAATTTCTTTTGGTCTATGGCAAACAAAGAAATACCAGATGGACCTCTTGGTAAAACTGTTGAATTCACTAAAGTAAAGTATTATAAAAATTCATCACAAGAAGAGGGCTTCATCACTGTAAATATTAAGTTTATTTACATTTTAAATATACAGAAATAAATATGTATTCATGTGTATTTACAAATTAAATAGTATATTCGTAGAGAGAACAGTAATAATCTTTTAATTAAATTAGTAATGCAATTAAAAAATCATGTCGAAAAGTTAAAAGGAAAAATTAGAGAAATTAAAAAAAGAAAAATCCAATCAGTTTTTTTTGTTTATAAATTAAAAAAAACTGACTGTAATTAATTTTTTAGCTTAATTAGCTGATTGATTTCTTATATGAAATATTACAAAAAATTTTTTTTTTGTATGATATATAAATGCAAGAAACCATATTTAGATAGAGAGGTTATATTTGATCTCTTAAAAAAGCATATTAAATAAAAGTATGATTCTGAAACTGTTATATTATAGGAGTGCTGTCAATAGAAAATGCACATTCAACTTTGGATTATATTTTGTACCAGACATGATTTATCTAATTTATTAGAGATTGTTTCCAATACAAATATAATTGAAAATTGTAATGCTTTATCTACTAGCAGTATTTGTTTTCTGTAATTTGCAATCCATATAAAATGCAATATATGTTTTTTAATAAATTGGAGACAAGTATTATAGGTAATGTACTTGTATTTCACAGGGGTCAGTTGCATCAATACTGCTTTGTAGATTCATATTGATACAATTGATAATTGGATATTTATATATTGATAACTTATAATCATTTAATACATAGCTTTTATTATAGTGACATGGAATGAGAAGTGCTTCCTTTTGTGAAGCATGATGATAGTGTAAGTGAATATAATAATTTTAAATAGTTAGTGTTCTTGGCTAAAATTGAGTTTATAGTTTATGCTATGGTTCTTGACAATTTTCTATACATAAGTACAGACAAAGAAAAGGTTGAAAGATTTGTAACCGCAATGCATAAAGGTAATAATTGTGATATGTATATGTAATTTGAATAAAGTGAGATTTATCAAATAAGTATGTATTTTTTTTAAATCATTCAAAATATATATGTGTTGTTAACAGAGAAAGAGCCTAACAAACTTCGATATTATTGTTGATGAGAAGCTAATAGAGAAATTGAGTAATATATGTGATAAATCAAATATTTGTTTGATTAAGTAATTTTAACAGATTTTTAATTTAATTAAAAATGTTCTTTAGATTTTCATGATGTGGAATCTTAATTCATATGACTACATTGAATTGTAAAGTTGATTATATGTGATATTGATACGTATAGCTTTTTATATAGATTTTTCTATTTCGTTATTCAGTATAACTTATATATTCCACTACTTATGTATTTTAATAAAACTATGTAAATATTGCAAATACTTTAACAGTTAAGATATCAGTGAAGCTTTAAAACAAAAGATGATTGAGTAAATACTATATTATTTGATTTATTATTTTTAAACACATATATATCTAAATTATATGCACTTTTTTATTACCAAAAACTGTCATCCAATATATAGTGACTTATTGTTTAACATTATAACAACTATATTGCTTAACATTTACTAAATTTTTGTTGACAAATATAAAATTTCATCACCATATGACTATTGAAATAGGCAATCAGAAGCATATATATTCAAACTCAAAAGTCATAATTAAATGTATTTTATCAGCATTCATAATATGTAGTTTGAACTATGTATACTACATTTCGACAAAAAATTTTATTTATATATATATTATATATATAATGCAAACTGATAATTAATTTCTACATCTTAAAATTATGAATGATAAATTTAGTTCTATGTAAAAGGTATGAAGATTATGTAAAATATGCAAAATACAAGCAATATAACACATCTCATAGTTGGTGTCAAACATGCAACCCTCAGAAGACAACACAAGGATGAACAAGTAGGAATAAGTATTTATATATTATTTAAAAATTTTTTATTGTAAATTTTTTTTGTCAAATACTGGGTTACTATTTTGAGACAAATATTTTTAAATAATACATATATATAATTTTTTACCACTTTATATGGCCTTAAAATAAATTTATAATTTTTTTCATAAGCTATATCTTAGTTCTAATTTTGTAACATATAATTGTTTTATAGTTTAACTAACTTGACCCAATGCTTTTTTATATAAAAATACAATCTAAAATTCGGTCATAGTAAAGCCTAGTTTAACCTATTTGAATTTTAATAAATTGAATTCTTTAATACAGTTAATAAAAACCAAATTTGATATCTTTTGTGCTAATTCTCTTGCAAAGATTGGAAAATTAAGAAAATCATCTATATATATAATTTATACATATCATTAATGCAGACAACAGAAAAGTAAATGCAATGATTAAAAAATTATTGCAAAACTAGTTAATCTAATACGTATTACCTGATGAGTTGGCATACACAATATGTATTTATAAAATGAATGAATTGTACTACTATTCTGGTAAACTACATTATATTTATAAATTGCATAATCACTCTAAAAAAGAGAAATGTTATTTACTTTTTCTCAAATAATGCATATGTATATGTATTAAAAAAAAATAGACTTACTTTTTTTAATATATCTTTAACTATTTCCAAAACTCATTCTTGATAAATGGATTCAAAACAACATTGAACATTCACTTTTGCAAAGTATAATCTTAATCTGCAAAAAAAATAAATACATAATAATGAAAAAACCAAAACTATATACATATGTATTGACATATTGTACATGTTTATTTTTAGTAAGGTTTTGTTTAAATTTTTTCAAATGTTCAGAAATCTCATTAAAACTAAATACTGAACCACCTAGTTTAAAAGACTTTCTACTAAATTTATATAATAGTTCAGATCTCTTATTAGCTTTAACTTTGTTATTTTTATTATTTCCACAAAAAGCCACTTGCACTTGATCTTAAATTCAATAATAAATAATATTTAGAACTATATAGTACGTATAATATATAGATAATAAAATATGTAACAGATAAACTCTATATACTTTAAATTTATTCAAAACATAGTGTAGCGAGAGTTCTTCATAATACCTAAGCATGATGAACTTTTCTATAGCTAATATTAAAATAATAATAATAATAATAATAATAATAATAATAATAATGATAATATTTCAATTATTCTTAAATATTCATACATATTACCTTTAAATATTATTTGTTGATTATCATTGCAACCCTCAGAATTCTCTGGAATTACTTGTTTTAGCATTGCACAAATAAAAGTGATAACCTATATTTATTAAAATATAAAGACCATATATTAGAAAATATAAACATCAAATCATAAGATTATTCATCATACCTGATATAGATTCGAATTAGAGTTGAAATCCTGGATATAAGAGCTATGTATTATCTGTAGAAGCATTTTGCATCTGTTAGGATTGACAACAACCAATGTAGAAGTTAAATTCAGAAATTTCTTTATCTTTTGAATAGAAATTATCTAGAGTCTGCTTTTTTGGCTAACTAGTAAATATTCTTAAAGTATCATTTCTTCAAAAGTTTTCTGAAATAACACCTTTTCAAAAGTTCATTCACCTTTAAAGGTTTCTTGAGATGACACTTTTTCAAAGATTTCATAAGATGGAATTTTTTAGAAATTTTATAATAACATTTGGATTTTGAAGATAAATATTCGGTTTAGATAATTCACTAATTGCAATACCTAATTGATAATAAATAAATTTAATTATGAATTTCATATGTATAATTTGTTATAGTTAGAAAGTTGTACTTTCTTACTGGTTACTTGAAGATAAGAATTATTTGAAAGATAAATAAATGTTGATGTATTCTTCAATAAATAAGTCATTGCTTCTCACCAAGCCTACAAAATATACTTCTTAACATGAGGTTTTTTAGTAAGCTTGTATAATCTTCTTCATCACTTTTCTGAATCAATTTAATTTTGTTGCCACAATGCATAATAAGAAATTCATATAAGGTGAAGATATTTGGATAATAAATGCTCAAAACCTTGTTTTTTGAATACATTGTTAAAAAAAAATAAAAAACCTAATATGTAGCAAGAAAGTGAGTGAACTTCTAAATTTTTTGATTGATTGATAGTCGAGTTTTGACTATCTAATCATATTCTAATACACGAAACCCCACACCAAACTAGTGATTGTGTCTAATTATATATTGATCTACATATTACATAAATCATATTCTTGATATTTCTATAAACCACTTATTCTAAATGCATCAAAAAAGCAACAAAAGCTTGATACTGCTGCTTTAGTAATTTATAAACAGATAAGCAAATTTGCTATTACTCTGATCTTGCTTCTGATATTGGATATTACAGTGCAATCTTCTAACCCTTGAGCTTTTAAGATGTTGTACCAATTAACTCTAACCCTTTTATGTCAAAAAAGTCCTTTCAGTTTGCAGTATTTAGCATTAATCACCTGACTGAATAAGTGGGTGCTCTGGCAAAAATGTAAATCTAATAACTAGGTTAAGCCCTTTTGTGTTCTATACTAACCACCTGATTAGATGAGTGGGTGCTCTGATATTAGTTGTAAATCCAGTATTCTGCACTAATCATCTGACTAGACAAGCAGATGCTCTGGTATAGATGTAAATCTGAAGACTTAATTTAAGGCTTTTTGTTCAGTAAAATTATTTTTTTCTATTTTAATTTGATGTTTTAACAGATTTCATTAAAAAAGAAACCATTATTGGGTGCAATGATTTCTCATTAGGGTTTAGACTAGATTCACTGCTATATAGTTATATGTAAGAAATTCATTAGGGTTATAAAGAATTGAACTTGCTTAACCTGGCATTTTCTTATATGAAAACTATATAATTTTTTCATAATTTATTGCTAATACCTTAATGTAGTGATCAGATGAATGAATTTTCTAGAATGAAAATTCAGCCAAAATTAGCTTAAGAAAATTTATTAGATAAAATAAAGATAAGTTTTTTTTGTTTAAATTTTGAGGTTTTTTTTTTTAAAAAAAAAAAATATTATATTAATTAGTTTTCATTGTTGTTTGCAGATGTTGCTATTTATTAATAAATATACTGACTAAATTTTAGGGAGAAAAAGTGTTAATTGATTGACTTTGCAAAAGCATTATACATATGTATTATAATCTCAAATCAGAAAAAGGAAAATTATTAATAAATATATATCATAAAAGGATTTGAATCTGGTATTTGTGAATCTTATATTTAACAAATTCAAAATATTTCCACTCTACAGCTTACAATGCAAATAGGTCTGTCAGGTTCTGATTGCCTAAACATAGTAATTAAAAAGCAAAAATAATTATCTGATGTTTTATTGATTATTTATATATATTAATTTTTTACAGATATTTTAAATAATACCAAATTTCCAAGAGACATTATTCAACATATTTTTCAAAAAAATTTGGTCTTCATGACATGTTTTATCATAACAAGAATGGGCAACCAAGTGTGCAATCATTATTCAATTGTATCAAAATTGTATTCTAAGATTCAGATTTGTTTTGTTTTTTTTTTTAAGTAATAAATAATTCAATATATTTACTAAATATAAAATATGTAATATGTATTTGAATTATTCTTATTATTATTACTTATTATTATTATTATTTTAATATTAGCTATAGAAAAGTTCATCACTTAGGTATTATGAAGAACTCTTGTTTTACTATGTTTTGAATAAATTCAAAGTATTTACATACACATATCTTACTACATAGTTTCAAATAATTATTTATTATTGAATTTAAGATTAAGCAGTACAAGTGGCTTTTTGCGTAGAGCAATAAAAATAACAAAATCAAAGCTGATAAGAGATCATAATATCAATTTATCTGGTGGATATTTAATTGCTTTATTATTATACTGTTTCAAGTAAGATAATTCAAATTATTAGTACTTCTTAGATTTAAATTTTTGGTCATTAAATTTATTTTATGGTATTCATATTGCTTAGGCTAATTTCTATATAACTACCAATACAAAATACAAGAATCACATGTTTTACTATCATAAAGATATCTGGTTATGAATTGAAAAATACAATATAGAATCTTTGCCAGTAAACATCTTTGAGAGAGTTTCCAAAGTATTTAAATTCATTATTGAAAATACATATCTTTAATACGTACCTTAATATTTAGTAATTAATGTTTATATTATATTTGTAGAAAACAGTTCTTAGACAATAATATCTTAGAATATTCTACTGTTCGATTTCTTTCAAAAGAATTACATTAATTTTGACATAATTTACTTGTTATGTGAATTAACAACATATATGTATCTGATAAATAAATATTTTACTGGAATAGATAAACAGTGAAAAAAAGCAAAAGCAATCTGTGAACGCAATTTTATGAAATACATTTCAAGTTCTAACATTTGAAACAATAGTGCTTATAACTTTTAAGAGATTTTTTCTATAATATTTTTATATGCTAAATAGGTTTGATCTTTGTTGAAATATGTATTCATTCAGGACATGCAATTATCTGATGAAAAGTCTTTGAGACTAGGTAGTTTAGTGTTCGATTTTAATAAAATTTATAATGTTTGAAAGAATTTAAACAAAATTTTACTAAAAACAGACATATATAGTATGTTAATAAGTACATATATATATACCTATAGTTCTGATTTGTGGTTACCTTATTTATGCAAATTAATGCTCATGGATATTAATTAAAGACGTGCAATTTAAAAAGAACTAATAATTAATTTAGCTGAGTGCAATTCATAGTTTAGCTTATTGTTATTAAAAGTTTTCAGTTAAATTAATTACTGGTTTTCTTTAAATTGCATGTCTCTAATTAATGCCTATGGATGTCAATTCACTTAAATACAGTATCAATTATTTATAGTTATAATAACTGGCCTTTTCATTTTGCAGATCAAAGTTATATTTCACAAAAGTAGATGTCTAATGTTGTCATTCATAAATATGATGTAGTTTGCCAGAAAAGTAATATAATATGTTTGTTTTGTAAATATTATGTCAACTTGAAAAGTATGTACTAGATTAATCAGTTCTATAATATTTTTGTTTAATTATTGCATTTAACTTTGTGTTGTTCAAATTAAATAATACATATATATGCATACTGTATTGCAAGAGAATCAGCACAAAAGTTTCTAAATTCAGTTTTTATTGACTGTATTAAAGAATCGTATCTAGATAAGAATATACTTGATCCTTTAGAAAAACATATAATGGTCAAATTGGTCAATTGGCCAAACTAGTCAAATTAGTCAATTTGTCAAACTGGTCAAATTGGTCAAGTTATTTATATATATAAATATAATACATATATGTATTTATTATATATATAATAAATTATATTCAAAAATGCTATTTGACTGATTTGACCAGTAAAAATTCTTTGACCAGACCAGTCAAATGATTAAATTGGTCTGGTTAGCCCAACACTGATTATAACATGTAATCTGCAATATAATAATATTGTTATAGTTATTAATAGGTTAGGAACAAGTTTTATAGGCAATGTACTAGTATTTTACAAAGGTAAGTCATATCAATACTACTTTGTAGATTTGTATTAGCACAATTAATAATTGTTTTTTCTTAATTCATATGTATACAATGATAACTTATAGTTATTTATAACAATTTTTAGAATTTATTATTGTGAGATGAACTGGAAAGTGTTTCCTTTTATTAAGCATGATAATTAGTTGATGATTTTCTGTACATAAGTATGGACAAAGAAAATGTTGAAAGATTTGTAACTGCAATGCATAAAGGTAATAATTGTGATATGTATATGTGTTTTTAATAAGGTGAGATTTTATTGAATATGTATATATTTTATTTTAGGTCATCCAAAATTTAAATATGCTATTAACAGAGTAAAGAGTCTAACAAACTTTGATATTATTGTTGATAGGAAACTGATAGAGAAATTGAGTAATACATATGCATGATAAATCAAATATTTGTCTGATCAAGTAATTTTAACAGATTTTTAACTTAATTGAAAATGTTCTTTAGATTTCTATGATGTGGAATCTTAATTAATACAACTATATTGAATTGTAAAGTTGATTATATGTGACCTTGATATGTTTAGAATGCTTTCTTATATTACTTCTGCATTTATATAGTAACAGTTACAAGTATATGTACTCATATTCTACTTAGTGTTGCTTTTTCAACTGTTAAATATTATCTAATTTCAAGCATTTAATTAATAAAGAAACATGCATTTTCATGACTGTTGATTAATTGATGTTTTACCGAATTTTTGATATTGAGAAAATATGTTACATATCATTTTCGTTACATATGAAAAAATAAATATGATCAGCAAATACTGTGAAAATCTCTTAATTGTAACTTCATTAATTTATGTAAAAATTAGCATAACCTATACACCCTGTGTGATACTTTTTAGATAGCGTATTCTAGAAACTAGCATTTGTTCTGAAATGTATATGTATATTGATTATTGTGTCATGTGTTATAATCATCAATATTATTTCCTTAAATATTATTGCATAGTAGTGCAATATTTAATATATTTGATGCAATTAGATGATTTGCACCATAAAATCACATTACTAAAAAAATCATTAATAAAAATCAAAAGATTAAAAAGGTCTCTTTAAAAAAAATAAAAATCAAAAATATTTTGTAATACAAAATAGTTTTTTATTCAAAAAGTTTAAAATAAACAAGACTTCTAGTTAACTTACAGGTATAACATTTAGTGTAAAACCTGTATAGTAATGTATAAACAGATTACTTAAATTAAATACTAAAAATGTACATGTGACTAATTGTAACCTTCTATATAACTGTATAAGAAAATTCTTAAAAGTTTTTATATTTATATAACATAAAATTGTTTTTTAAAAACAAAAACTTTAATTTTTTTTTAAAAAAAATACTGTTTAGAATAAAAAAACAAATAAACTAACATATTAACAAATTTTCTTTACAAACTAAGAACAAATGTCAAAATAAAAATAGAATGAAGAGAAATAAAAGCAATTAAAAGTCTCAGAAACAAAGATCATGATTTACAACTAAAAATATTTTTGAAAAAGAATATGATGTACTTTAGTACAAGAACATCAATTATAAAATGCATAATGAACAAACTTTCAACTCAAGAAGAATTAAACAAGATATATATGACGAACTAATCGAAAGTGCTAAAGCCGTGTCCAAATTAGTGATACTTTTTTTGATGCATTTATGGTTAATGGTTTATGAAAATATCAAGAATACGTTTTATGCAATATGTAGATCAATATGTAATTGGACACGGGACATGCCCTCTAAGCCGAAAGATGCATTTATTTCTTCAATAGTAATAGTTTTTTTCAACCTACATACCGGGCATGGAAGACAGCAAAATACAAGAAGCCCTTCGTTATTTAGAACAAGGAGACAAAGCGTGAGTTTTAATCTTATATACTTTGTGATTTTGTGGCTTTAACAAAAAGTGTAAGTACGCACTTTTTTTAGAACCGAAAAGAATTGGTTTAAAAAACCAGAATGGGATGTTGCTGGACAAAATTACGAAAAAGCAGGTATTTGTAGCTTTTTAAAGGTTTTTAAAGTTTTTAACAGCATTTCTTCCGCTTAATGAATTTGGCCATTTATAGCATCCTGTTTCAAGGCAGCTCGATCGCATGAACAAGCAATTCAGGCTTATCAAAAAGCATCTGATGCTTTATTTAAATCTGATTCGTAGGTTTTTTTTAATTTTCGTCTATTTTTGCATGTATGCATCTTTTATCAATATTTCTATTGTTCTTTTATCCTTGATGTTTTAAGATTATTTATGGCAGCAAAGACTATGGAATCTGCAGCTACAATAGCAGCACTGCAATTAAAACAGCCTGAACGTGCTGTTGAAATGTATAAGAAAGCTAGTGACCTTTATCTAGCAAATATGTGTCCAGATCGGGCCGGTGAAATGCTGGAAAAGGGAGCAAGGTATTAAAACTACAATGATAGAGTTGATATCATCTTATAAATTGATCGGTTCTCATCAATATTTTCTCATGACGCAGAGCTTTAGAGCCTGTTAATGTTGACAGTGCAATAGAAACGTATATTGCTGCATGTTCCTTATATGAATCTGAGGATCGTGGACGATTTGCAATTGACACATTTAGAAAAGCAGCAGCAGTTATGATCAAACATAAAAGGTTTTTTATTGAAGTTATTAATTTGTATACTGGTATAAATATTCAATTATTTATTAAACTTTAATTTAGATATGAAGCTGCGATAGATATATTACATCGACTAAATGCAATATACCAAAGTATCCCTAATCAACAGGGCTTAAATAAGACGTGCTTAAGCATCATCATTACTTTACTTGCTGCGGAAGACGAAGTCGAGGCTAAGAAACAATTCCAATTATTTTGCTCGTAATGATAAATTTTGACAATTTTGTTTTGGGGGATTTTTTTGAAGTTTACTTAAAATTAATATTCATAGGCACGCATTTGTTCAGTCTGAAGAGTCTGCAATTGCATCCGCCCTTTTAGATGCATTTGAACAAGGGGATCAAGATCTCCTGACTCAGACTGTTCGTAAACAAACTGTCATTTTTTTGGATAACGAAACCGCTAAACTGGCTAGAGGGCTACAAGTCCCTGGTGCAATAAGTCAACCACCACCTGCACAATCCAATACATTGAATAATGAGAATAGTTATATAATACCATATCACGTTGATGAGCAGAAACCCTTACCGCCAGAACCCACCGAAATATCAACCTCTACTTTTGCGCCTAATCAAACAGAGATTGATGAGCGGAAACCCTTACCACCAGAACCTACTGAAGCATCAACATCCACTTTTGCACCTAATCAAACAGAGATTGAAGATGAGGACGATATTTGTTGAAAAAGAAATTACAAGCATCTCAACGAACCAAGCATAATCAAGATTATTTACGTAGAAATAAATTGTTTACTAATTCATGTGATTTAATATAATTGAACTTTATAGATGACGAAAAATTTATTAATCATAGATGAAAAAAAATTTTAATAAAATTTTTTTTTACCTCCTAGTTTTTGTAGAAATAGTACCTAATCATACAAACCTATTTTGAAGTATAATTCATTTTGTTATTTAATAAAGCCAGCCCAATTTATTCGAAACATTAATGCTTTTAATTCGTTTAAAGAGTATGGTTTGTAATCGGATTATAGTAAATCACCCGTATAATAGCTTTCTGTCTTGCTTATACTTTCTCTTTTTTTGTTGGTTTGAAGAGATTTTCTTATCAGACTTTTGTTTATTTTTTTGTTTATTTAAAAGTGTTCCAAGCAATGTTTGCTACTAATGTTTTTGCATTTGTCTAGTTTTCTTTATGATGATTACAAATAGTTAAGTAATCCTGGTTGTTTTTTTTTAGGTTTACTATAAAGGTCTAGTTATTTTGAAGTTAAAATAACTATGGATATAACGGAAATCTGGGCTGATCAAAAAATCCCGTTATATAGCATATTCTTTATAACCTATATAACCGTTAAATTATATATTAAAAATTCGGTACTTCAAATTTGGTCCGTTAAACTGGTACGTAATTCCGGTGTAAGGGTGTCCGTTATATCTATAGTTGACAGTATAATTAAAATTTTGTTATTTAAACATTTGATTTTTTTTTTGGTATTAAGGTCTTGTTTTGTGATTTTATTAAGTATTAGAATTTTTACATAAAATATTATATATTTATTATTTAAATTATTTTAAGTATACTGGTTTGGACATATTTATTTATGACTTAAATTTACTAAAAGGTTTTTTAATAACCTTTTTTTTTTTTTTTTTTTTCCTTAAACAGTCACACTAGTACTTTATTAAGATTTTGAAATTACATTTGCAATTACATAAATATCCTTAATACTTAAGTCTAGCATCATCTGGCCATCTTAATGGTACCTAAGTGCAACTAGGGTTGTTAATGGGTTGGGTTGGGTTGGGTTGGGTTGATCCAATTCTTAACCCACTCCAGTAAATTAGACTTACTTTAGCATTTTGCTCCAGGTTGCTCCATAGCTACTCCGGGTTGCTCCAGGTTGCTCCAAACTTAAAAATAAAAATTTAAACCCATTCCAACTTGGGTTGGGTTCTACTTCGGAGTGCTCTGGAGCAAGCTACTTCATTAACAACCCTAAGTGCAACCTGTCACATTACTTCAAGCAGAAGTAAGCTACTTGTCTAACTACTTAAAGTTCATAATAGAAGGATCTTCTTTCTTCTATAACAAGTCTCAACATTGTTTTCTGTGTTTCTGTTCTAATTTGTGCTTCTTTTTCTCTTGTTTTTTCCTTCTTTTCTTCTATTTTTTGCTGATTTGTCTTTTTTCTTTTGCATGCTCTCATTTTCTTTTTTTCTTTTCCTCTTTTTAATCTACCTGTTATTCCTATTTCCCTTTTCCATTCACTAATCTTTTCATATCAGACTCTTCATACTTGCTCATAAAATGTATTTCAGATTGTATTTGTTATTACACTTGTGAACTGCTATCTTGATTTTATGTTTAGGAGCTGTCACAATCTATTTTGTGTTTCTTTGGAATCAGGTCTTTAATTGGAGTCTCTCTCATTCTCACTTCTTCTGTTTTTGTTTTATCAAAGAGCACAATATATAATACATATGGAGGGACTCGGATTTTTTTCTCTTCACTAAGTTCTTTTCAGACTGTTGCGATGGTTACTTTTTGTATTTTTTTTCATAAGTTTCTTTATCCTTTGCATGCTGCTAAATGCATTTGTGTTCCTTTAACTTTATCTTTGCACACTTGGCATTCAATCATTGTATATATATCTAGTCTTCTTTTGTTGAGTTCCTCTAGGGTCAGAAGTTTGTCTATTACACATTTTATAAATATGCTTCTTCTCACACTAATTTTCCTTATTGTACAATGTACCTCTTTCGTTATCTTTAGTCTTTTCTAAAAAAATGTCCAATCATAAATCGTAACTTCTGATTCTGGTTCTAGTTCTTTAATTGCTTTTGTTTCTCTCCATTCTGCTCCTAATCTTATATTTGTTATTAGCTTATATAACAATCTTGCTAGTATGTCAGTTTGTTTGTTTTTGCACTCTAAGCAATACTCTATTTCTTTACAACTAACTTCTTCAACCTGTATTATTTCCTTACTTGTTGTTTCTTTCTTTGCTAGGCAATTAGCTTTGTCATTACATTTATCTTTACTATGACTTTTAACTTTAACTAACTCTATCTGAATGTTTTTTGTTGTAATAAGGTTTCTAATCTTCATTATCCATATTGCATTCTTCTTTTTGAGAAACTTGTTTTTATCTGTTTGTTCTAAACCTCTATTAATGTTTCTTATTGCTGCATTACTATCTGTATATATTTCTATTTGTTTTTCTTTTGGTATCATTAATATTGTTGCCCATATTGCTACTAGCTCAGTTATTGTTAATGTTTGTCATCCTTCTAGGCTTATTGCTATTTCCTTCTCTGATTATTCTTGTGTTTAGTTTGTTTAGACCCATCCTATACTCATTTTATTTCCTGCTATTGTATCTTTCTTGGCCTTTATGTTTGCTATATCATCTGTATATATTATATATTTGTTCTTGTTTCTTGTTATATTTCTTCTTAGAGTTTCTATTATTTTTTGGTTAATATACTCATCTAGTCTTTGCTATTTAACGATTTCTATTTCTAGCTCCTCTATTGTTCTGATCCTTTCAAATTTTTGTTCTTCAGTTTCTGATCATTTCATTCTTATTGTTTCTGTTATTTGGTTTATTGCTATATTAATTTTGTTACTGTCCTTTTTTATTAACATATCTGGAACTTTGTTAATTTTATTATTTATTCTGGTCCACTGTTGGCAGTTGTTTTCTGTGTCCTCATCTGTTCTTATGCAACTCTCACATCTTTTTATTTCAACTGCTAATTTATCTTTCTTGTTTTGTATTTGCCAATATTTTACTAATAATTTTTTTTTTCTTTTTAATTATTTTTCTTAACTGTCTATAGTTTTGTGCACCATATAATATCCATTCTTTTCTTCTCTTGTCCTCTGATATACTCTCCTATTTAATTTGTATTGCTTGCGTATTATGTCTATTCATCTTGAAGTGTTCTTTGACCTCTCTATTTTCTATTTTGCTAAGCATTTTTTGTTTTATTATTTTGAACCAACTTGTTTTTTTTCCTTGCTTGATAGGTCTTGATAATTTTTTAACTGCTGCCATGTAACTAATCTTTCTCCTTCTGTATCAAGCAGTTGGTTTAGATATACCAAACCTTCTTCATTTATTTTACTTCTACATCTTTTCTATAAATTAATGTTCACAAGTTTACTTATTTTAGTGCTATATCCAAACATCATCTATAATTTGTCTTTAGTTCTTATGTTTATCTTTAGTTTTCTTATTTTTAATATTATTAAGCAGACTAAGTTATTCCTTCAGCTATCTGTATTCTCTGATATCTTTTTTACTTTCTATATGTTTTCTGTTAGGCCTGCTTTTTGATAGCCTTGTGTTATTTTTAATTTTGTTAACTGTTCAAGTCCATCTTGTCTGTTTAATCTTGTTATTAGCCCATCTACTTGTTTCATTATTATCTCTTGTTATAGTGTTTTATAGCTTTCAAGATCTTTATATTCTATTATGCAGTTCTCTAACATTTTTTGTAGATTACTCTTCTGTTTTGCCAAACTTATTATTAGTTGGTGTATTTCTCTTAAGCTTCTTTCTAACATCTTCATCAATTGTAACATGTAACTTAGCTTTGGTATTATAACCATATTGTTTATATATGTGATTTGACTTATTGTCATTTTTTTGTATCTAAGGTCTCTCACTATTTAACTTATTATTCCTTTTGCCTTTTTCTTTACTAGTGTCTCATGTATTCTATTATTAAGCCATATTCCTAGTGATCAAACTATTTTATTTCTTGGTTCTTCTATTATCCTGCTTTTTCCAAATATCACTTCTCTTTTTTCTTTTTTCAACTTTGTATTCATTATTAGCAGCTTTGATTTTACTCCATTTATTTCTATATCATTCCTTATAAAGAACTCTTTTGCTATCTTTAAGGTCTTTATTAGCTGCTGTCTACTATTTGCAATCCATATTGTATCATCAGCATATGCAATTGTTGCTTGACGATACCTTGTGTTATTGTTGCATTGCATATTCTTTTTTATTTGTTGCTCTACTGTATAGTTTAAGCTTTCATCTTCTTGTACTCTTTCTAATAATGGATCATAGAAGAGTCACTATATTAAAGGTGATATCATTTCACCTTGATCTATACCATCTTCTGCTGTTATTTCTTCTATTAGGCTGTAGACTATAATGATTTTTAACTGCCTTTTATAAAACAGATTTAAGATGTATTTCACTATTTTTTTTGGTATCTTAACCCTTCACAATACTAGTTCAAGATTTTCAAATGGAACTGAATTGAATACCTTTTTCATATCTTACAAAAGTATCTATACTTCTTTGTTCTTTTCTCTTGCTTCTTCCATTATCATATTTAAGATATGTACTGGTTGTTCTGTTGAGTTACCTGGAAGGCTTGTATAGTTTGGTCCTCTGAGTATTTCTTTTCCCATAAACATTCTAGCAAGCCTTTTTGTTACCACTTTTGTTACAACCTTTCTAAATGTTTCTATTAATGCTATTGGTCATATATTGTTTAAACTATATCTCCATTTGACATCTTTTGATATCAGATAAACTTGTATTATTTTCCACTTAATGGGTATCTCTCCTGCTTCTAAATATAGATCTGTGAAGCTTCTGAATACTTCTTGTGTTTTTACTCCTGCTCGCTTTATCAGAATATAGCTTATTCCTGATATACCTGAAGCTGTTTCTGTCTTTAGCTCTTTTAATACTTCTTTCTATTCTTTTTTTTTGATTTCTTGTTTGACATTTGCATACCATTCTTCTTTTATGTCTCTTCATAGTTTGTATATCTCTTTTCACTTTTCTGATATTTTTTTTAGCTTGGTATTTCTTTTCCTAAATTGCTTCTTGTAGTGTTTTGCTACTCTTTTTCTGACTTTTTCTGGTTTTGTTAGCAATATTGTTTCTTCTTCATCCTGTTTAATGAATCTGTTGAGTACTATCTTCTTATATAGTCTATTTAGTAGACTTGCTATCATTTTTTCTTGATTTGACTTGATCATTTCATATCTTTTATCTATATTTTTTTCTATTTGTCTTCTTTGAACTTGCTCACATTCTTTCTTTTTTCTTTCTTGTAGTAGTTTTTTCCAACCCTTTATATCTTCTATCCATGTGTTTGACCATTGTCTTTGCAGTTTTAACAGTTTTGCTCCTATTTCCTTGCCTAGTTCTTTTAATTATTCATTTATTTTACTTCTTTCTCTTCTGTTACTTTTTGGTTCTTTTTTGTCTTTGCATATTTGATTAGTCTTTGTACTTTGACCAAATTTTCTTCTAGTTGCTGTTCTTTCTGGCTTCTTCTTCTATTCATTCCTGTATTGTATATTTTCTTCTTGGATATGTGTTTGCTTACTGCTATGATAATTGCTTCTTCTATTACATCCCAGATATTATTTATTTTGTTTAACCTTTTATCTTCATTTCGTTTTTTCTTTTGAATGTTCTTTAGGATTTCTTTAAATTCTAGTTGTTTTTGTAACTCCTGTATATAGTTTTCTCAATCTTCTGTTTTTGCTTGATCATACAAATATAATGTTCTTGACTGCTTTTTTCTCTTAATCTCTGCTTCACTTTTTTCTGCTATTACATGTTTAATCCTATTTTGCCTTTTATTATTTTATGATCACTTTCTGTAATTTCTTCTGTTTCTTTAATTTCTGTTTTTTGCAATCCAGTTGCTAGTTCTTCTGACACCTATATATAGTCAATTCTCATTGCTGCTTCTTTATTTGACCATGTATATTGTTGTTTTGTTGAGTGCATATCTCTGTATTTATTACTAAAATTCTGCTTTTTCATCCAATTAAAAATTGGCAGTCTTTTGTAGTTTGCCGATTGTAGGTGTTGTCTGTCTAGTATGTTGTTTATTGTATGATTAAAATCACCCATTATGACTATTTGTGTTCTTTTTTTCCTTTTTAGAACTGTTTTTACAATTTTTTGTTGGATACTCTTTCCTATTATCTTGTCATTAGGTGGTATATAGACCAGAATTATTACTAGCTCTAATTGCTTAAAGTATAATATAATTTTTATTATGTATTTGCTTATTTTCTTAATTGACCAATATGCTTTTTTCATTGCTTATTTATCAGAATACTGATGCCCAATCCTTTTTTTTTTATCTTCTGCTGCATTTACTTAGTGTCCTATGTATTTATTGTTTGCTGTATATGTTAGAAACTTCTCTTCTCTTTCTGCAAGGTTTGTTTTCGTAATTCCTAGTATTGCAATTTCTTTTTCTTCTGCCCAGCCCAGCAGATTTTTAAGTTTTCAACCTTTAGTTTTGAGTTCATTAATGTTATGACATGCAATCTTAATTTCTTCTTTCCTTCTTTTTATTTTTTCTTTAGTTGTTCCTGTACTATTTTTGTATTCTTGAACCTTTCTTGCTACTTTCTGCTTTCTTTATTTCTAAGACTAGAAGATATTTCTTTCTTTTTTCCTTCGAATGTTCTTCTTTTCTTTGCAAAAAGTCTTCAATCTCCTTGTCTAAGTTCATTAGTTCAACTAGTGTGCCTTTAGGAATAATTAGCTAGCACTATCTGGCTATGCTGAGTTTCTAATTTTTCTAGTCTTTTCAATATTTTTTGGAGAAGGCTATGCATTTGCAATTGTGCCTCTTTATTTTCAGTTTGGTTTTTTTTGTGATTATTGTAGTGTTTGTTATTTTTCCTTTGTCTTACATTATAATTAATGTTCTTATCAGTTTCTATATCTGAACTTTCACTGGCATCCTCCTTATCGATATACTTTTCTTCTTCACTTTTGTTTATATATTTTTCATTTCTTTTCTTGTGGTCTTGTTAAAAGAGTAAATGATTGTTAAAGTGTATTGGTTTTGTTTGTGCTGCTTCCATTTCTTCTGCTGATGCAAATGTAATTGTAGCTGATCTTCTTTAATTACCATTTCTATTGGATGGTATATATACTGATTTTGCATCTTTTTTCTTTAGACATCATAACAGCAATACTTCTGATGCATTTCTTAGAAGCTCTACTAATTGAGTAGTAAATTGATTTTGCATGTTACACTGATTATAGTCTTCTTCTCCCATTATTATTCTTGCAAGTTTGTTTGTTTCTATTGGCAATGACCATGGAATATTTCTTTTATTTTTTTTATTTTAATTACTGCTAATGCTTTATATTTAGACCTTTTGATGTATTTTATCTGTGCTTCTTTAATATTTTTGCACATGTGATCTACTTCTTTGGTGTTGATATTAGTTGGTAAATCCCATATTGTTAAATATGACTCTACTTCTAGATCATCTTCTGTTGTATGACTGCTTTTATTTCTTTCTTTTTTTCTTTGTCTATTAGTATTTTTGCCTTCTTCTATCTCTTTTCTCTTACTTTTTAGTACTTGCTGCTTCTGTTTTTTCTCTTGGCTCTGTGGTTCCTCTAAAATGATTTTAAGCCATTCATCTTCTTTCTTCTTAATTCTCTTCATTGCTGTGTTTCTGCTAAATTCACAGTTGAAGTTCACTTCTATCCAACTATTGCCTTTCTTGAAAAGTTCTTGAATTGATTTAATATGATGATTTTCTCTAAAGATCCACTGTGCATATTTAATTCTTTCTTCTTTGTTTTTATCTAGTACTATATATGTTGGCATATTTGCCTTAAAAGATTTATTTCTATTACATATATGGTTTCTAGATAGCTACTGACTTTGCTTTATTGTATCTGTTAATCCTAATGTTTTTTGCTTCTCTTTTTCTGCTTTTAGTTCTGCTATTTTCCTATCAATGTTCTTGATGTCTCTTTTAAGATTGCATATTCTGTTATCTGTTGACTTTTCTTGGTCTTTTTATTTTTTTTCTTCCAATTGTTGTTTTCACCTCTTATTGTTTCTGTTGGAAGTTTTCTGTAGTCACGTTTATGAACTCTTTGAAGTTTTGTTGATTTGTGGTTGAAATGCTTAATTCTTCTATTTGTTTTATAACTCCTTTTAAATCTTGACTTATTTCTTCTCTTTTATTTTTACATTCTTGAGATTCTTCTTTTGAATTTATAAGCATTTCTGTCTCTTTGATCTTTTTTGCTTTTTTTATTTCTTCAGGCTTTGTTTTTTTTTGATGTTTCTCTCTTATTTATATTCATTTGATAACTGAATAACTCTGGAATTATATCTATTGATGCTAGTTTCTTTGCCCAATCTTTTATAGTGTTTTGTGAGACTGTGCATACTGTTGCTATTTTAAGTACCTCTAATATTTGGCCATAAAGAAGTAAATCATTTGCTATAATGTTCTTTGGATCATAAATTGCCAGATCTCTTGCTATATACTCTAGTTTGTCAGGATTTCTTATAGGTTTTTTTAAGATTGCATCTAGCACTTTGCTATTTATGTATCTTTTATTTCTATCACTGAAATTCTTAATATGTTGAATTAGGTTTGTACTGCATAGTAGTTCTAATCTAGTTTGTATTTCCATTTCTAGACTATTCCATTGTTTGCTCATTTGCTTGTTCTGTATGCTATACTTACCTGTTATTTCCTAATAAAGCTATTTGTTGTTACTATTTGTTGTTAGTAAAACATGTTGTGTTGTTTTTGTTTGTACTAATGGCTGGTCACATGTACCGATTTTGTTTTTTAGGGTTTAGTGCTATTTTTCAATTTTTTTCAAAAGTTTT
The DNA here is from genome assembly GCA_910591915.1 of Cetraspora pellucida. Taxonomy (NCBI): domain Eukaryota; kingdom Fungi; phylum Glomeromycota; class Glomeromycetes; order Diversisporales; family Gigasporaceae; genus Cetraspora; species Cetraspora pellucida. Next base: position 26,762 of record CAJVQA010000499.1, read on the forward strand.
TCAAAAAACTGTAAAACTAGTAAAAGCTTCTGTTTAACAAAAGTTTACTTATATTGTTGTTAAGATAAAGTAGTTGTATTTTGTGTGCTAAGTCTTTTTTCTTAGAGCCTAAAATAAGGTTTACTATACTGTTTTTGCGGTTTCCCTTTGTGTTTGTTTAGCTTTGTTTAGAAATTAAGGATCAGCAGAGAGAGTTAATAACCTGTTTTTTTTTATTTACTTGAATTTTTTGTTTTACAATATGTATCCAATTCTTATATGATATATTCATTGTTTTTCTTATAATATTATTACTATGTTAATATAATATTAGTATTTAATTTATTACAGATCTTTATATAAGGTTTCTATGTTTGGTTTATGATTATACAATAAAGATCACATAAAATTTAATAAACTTATACAAATTTATATATATAATATATTTAAATTAAGAAAAATTATATAGAAAAGTTTCTAAAATGAAAATGATTACTCATAGGTCAATAGCATAGTAGTTAGTGTTTTCAGGTTACAATCACAAAGTTGCAAGTTTAAATTCTACTAGGTAACAACAATTTTGTCAAGATCATGATTGGAAGATCTTTAGAGAATTTTCTATTAGAGAAAATAATAAGATTTATATATATGAATGCAGTTTGTCAGTATAGTCACAGAGTTAAAAATAATCAGAAAAGATGAATTCATCAACAAATAATATCAATATTAAAGAAACTTAGCTAAAAAAATTAAAGAACATTAAATATTAAATATAAAAGATGACAACTAGTGGGTTATGTAAAGTTAAAGAACTGTGAACTAAATAAAAAAATAGGATCTTATATTATGAAGTCAGAGATTTAGAACATCATATGATAAATTTAATAAAGCATAAGTTATCTTCATAAGTATGATAATGAATATAGGAGTTATATATAATTTAATAATCTTTGCTGAATAATAACTTTGGTCTTTAAAGAAATATAACAAATTCTAAAGTTGTCTAAAGTTCTTTAGAATAGTGAAAAGAAGAGAATAAAAAAAAATAAAATAAAAATAATTATATATAATATAACAACTTAGTGAAATAAAGTTGTTATTTTTCTAAATAACAAGTTGTAAATTTAAAACTTATTGAAAAAATTAAAAAACATCTATATTATAACAACTATTCTTTATTAATTAGTTGAGATAAAATAGTTGTAATTATGATTATATTAGCATAACTAATAGGTTATAAGATATTTATAATTTTGTTTATAAAAAAAGATGCAAATTAATACTGAATAATACAAATTTAAGATAAGTTTCTGTAATTATATAAATTTGTAGAACTTGAAAAATAAAAATCTATTTAGAAAAACCTAAATAAAGAGATAATATAAACTTTTAAGGATAAAATACAACATAGATCATTTTTATATATAATTAGTTGTAAAAAAAATTTTATATAGTAATTACAAAATATATTATTAATAAAACTTTTTTATTTTTTAATTAATTAATAAAAATAATTTATAATATTATAAATAAAATTATTTATCTATTATAGTAAAATTTTGAACTATTATATTATTTTAAAAAAATATACTTGTATATATAATAAAGTTTATCTAGATTGATTAAAATTTGCCTAAGTAATACAAAATTAAATCATTTGATTGATTAATTTATATGAATCTATAAGTTAATTTTATTATATAGTTTTATAATCTAATGTTTAAAAACTCATATCTTGATAAGTTTTTATCTAATTTTAATATTTTACTATTATTAGAATCAGAAAAACCTATTCTACAACTTTTATATAAGGATTAAAATTTATTTACTTAATATATATTTTCAAAAAAATTAAATATAAAAAAAATTGATAAAAATTTGCAACTAATTATATATAGAAGTGATCAATATTGTACTCTACTCTTAATAATATAATTATAAAAACTAGATCTAAACAATAAATATTAATATAGAAAAATCAGATAAATAAGAACTTCTAGATAAGAGTATTATTAATTAGGTTATTAAATTTAAATTAGAAAAAAAAAATCAAATTAGATTACTATAATAAAAACAAATTATAATTTTTCAAATTTGGGTTCTACAATTTAGCAAATAAGTTTTTAAATCTTTCTTAAACAAGATTAATAGTTTGAGTTAAACTAAAAATAATTTTGTCTTTGTAATCTATTAAAATTATTAATCTAATATAAAGCTTTGTAAAAAAAGTTTAATACAGTTATAAATTTAAAATAAAAAAATTTTAAAAAGAAGCCTAATTTTAAAATACAAGCATTATGTATAACAGTAATATTACAAAAGGTTACAGTTATAGAAAGTTTATATAAATAAGTTTTTAAGTTTAGATTAATATTAATATTCTTATATTTCTAATATAGATAGTATTGTTATAAAATGAATTATTATTATTTTATTATTATTAGTTATTATTATTTATTATTATTATTATATTTTAGTATTTGTAGTGCTTATCAAAATCGAGTAAAAACTCAATTATTGAGTTTGAGCAATGCAAATCAGATCTTAAATTATTAAATTATTTTTAGTAATTTTACTATTACATACATATGTCATATCAAATATAATGTTTATTACTTATTAGACTCGATAAATTTTAACTCTATATACTAAAATTAAAAACATTATTTTTTTAAATACTTTGGATTTGCAATTTGCAAAGATCTTTAGATTAGTAGACTTTTTTTTTATTTTACTTCTCTCACGGTCTTTGCATAAATTCTTTCTTCTCATTCTTTCATGTGATTCTTTATGATTTTCTTTGATTTTGTAGTATATATGGTTCTTTTTTTTTTTTTTTTTTTTTATCTTTAGTTTTAACTGTCTTCTTTTTTTGCTGTTTGTGGTCTTTGCGTAAATCCTTTCTTCTTATTCTTTTGTGTAGTCCTTTTCAGCTTCTCTTGATCTTGTGGTATATATGGTTTTTTAATTTTTTTGATTTTTTTTTATCTTTGATTCTAACTGTCTTATCTTTCTGTTGATTGTGGTTTTTGCATAGATCTTCTTTTTTATTCTTTTATGTGGTTCTTTCTGGCTTTTCTTGTTCTTCTGATATGTATGGTTCTTTGTTTTTTTTTCATTTTTTTTTTTTATCTTTGGTTCTAACTGTCTTCTCTTTCTGTCATTTGTAGTCTTTGCATGAATCCTTTCTTCTCATTCTTTTATATAGTTCTTTCTGGCTTCTTTTAATCTTGTAATATATATGGTTTTTTATTTTTTTTTTATTTTGTTTTTTTTTTATCTTTGGTTCTAACTGTCTTCTTTTTTTGTCATTTGTGGTCTTTGTATAGATCTTTTTTTCTCATTCTTTCATATAGTTCTTTCTGGCTTCTCTTAATCTTGTGGTATGTATAGTTTTTTATTTTTTTTTATTTTTTTTTTATTTTTGGTTCTAACTATCTTTTCTTTTTGTTATTTGTGGTTTTTGCATGGATCCTTTCTTCTCATTCTTTCATGTGATTCTTTCTGCTTCTCTTAATCTTGTGATATGTATAGTTTTTTGATTTTTTAATTTTTTTTTTTTATCTTTGATTCTAACTGTCTTCTCTTTCTGTTGATTGTAGTTTTTGTGTAGATCTTCTTTCTCATTCTTTTATATAGTTCTTTTTAGCTTCCCTTATTCTTCTGATATGTATAGTTTTTCATTTTTTTTCATTTTTTTTTTATCTTTGGTTCTAACTGTCTTCTCTTTCTGTTGTTTGTGGTCTTTGTATAGATTCTTTCTTTTCATTCTTTTGTGTAGTTCTTTTCAGCTTCTCTTGATCTTGTGATATGTATGATTTTTTGATTTTTTAATTTTTTTTTTTATCTTTTGTTCTAACTGTCTTCTCTTTCTGTTGATTGTGGTCTTTGCATGGATCCTTTCTTTTCATTCTTTCATGTGGCTTCTCTTGGTCTTGTGGTATGTATAGTTTTTTAATTTTTTAATTTTTTTTGTTTTATCTTTAGTTCTAACTGTCTTCTTTTTCTGTCGATTGTGGTCTTTGCATTGATTCTTTCTTCTTATTCTTTTATGTAATTCTTTTTGGCTTCCCTTAGTCTTGTAATATGTATGATTTTTTGATTTTTTGATTTTTTTTTTATCTTTGATTTTAACTGTCTTCTTTTTCTGTCATTTGTAAACTTTGTGTAGATCCTTCCTTCTCATTCTTTCATGTGATTCTTTTTAGCTTTCCTTGTTTTTATAATATATATGATTTTTTGATTTTTTGATTTTTTTTTTTTATCTTTAGTTCTAACTGTCTTCTTTTTTTGTTGTTTGTGGTCTTTGCATGGATCCTTTCTTCTCATTCTTTCATATAGTTCTTTTCAGCTTTCTTTGTTCTTATAGTATATATAGTTTTTTGATTTTTGATTTTTTTTTTATCTTTGGTTCTAACTGTCTTCTTTTTCTATTATTTGTGGTCTTTGCATGAATTTTTCCTTCTTATTCTTTCATGTGGTTTTTTCAGCTTTCTTTGTTCTTGTGATATGTATGATTCTTTATTTGTTTTTTTTTTGTTTTTTTTTTTATCATTAACTAATTATATAAAGCATGCTGTATGAGAACATCCTAAATTTATAATATCTCCTTTAGAATACCATATAACACAAATTATAACTAGTACATACATATATTTTTTTAAAACATAATATGATCTAGTTTAGGAATTTAGTGAAGTAATGCTATATAGCGGTATTGGCATATAAAAATTATATCAAATTTTGATCATATTGTTATAAAATAGATTTCTATAATTGTATTATTTATTAGTTATAGTTGCTTTAATGCTTTAAACATTTTATGTCTTAAGTTTATGATACTAGTTGCTTAGTCACTTAGTGTAACTAGTTGCTTAGTCTCTTAGTATAACTAGTTGCTTAGTCTCTTAGTGTAACTAGTCGCTTAGTTCCTTAGTGAAACCAGTCACTTAGTCCCTTAGTGCAACTGATCACTTAGTCCCTTAGTCGCTTAGCTGCTTAACTTACAAATATATAAATCCTCTAAATTCTTCCAAGTAGAAAAGTATTCAATAAGTTCTATAACTAACAGTTCTCAAGAAACAGACAATTCTCCTTCTTCTTTATCCTGTAATTTATACCTTGAATCCTTTAGGACAGGTGACTAAGGATCACCCTTCTTGCAATTCTTTAATAAATGACTTTAACTACAAACTACTATGTAATAATTATTGAACTGCTTCAGAGATAGGTATAGTTTCTTGACAATGTCTAATAGAAGCTATAGTTCTCTTTTGGACACTGCATATACCCATAAAGAGATTCTCTGTGTTGTGTCATTGTTGTAGTGTGGAAATAAGAAGGCTTTCACACTATAATATTTGGTGTCTTTTGGCAGAAATACAAAAATTTCTTGGACGAATCTAACAAATCTTCCCTGGTAGAAAAATGAAAAATTAGTTGATCATTGTTTTTCTTTAATAACTCTATGAATTTTTATTCTATTTTCAAAATCTCATCTTCTTTAGATTTTTGAACATTTTTTTTATATTTTTATATATAGGTTACTTAGTAACAAAATGCTTTTCTGATCTTTTATAAATCATTAAAGTTTTAACTCCCTTCTTGTTACAAATAATTTCTTTGAAATTTTCTTTTTCCAAATATAGTACACAAACTTTGACCCTTAATATCTCACCATCCACTTGTCTGTTTTGAATGAACTCACCTCTTTTAGATTCGTAGTAAGTCCATCTATATTTTTCATCTAAGTATTAAGACTTATTAACTTAGTACAAATATCTTGAAAAAAAGAAAAGAAAAAAAGAAGAAAAAATTTACAATAATGATTCTGAATACATTTCGTTTTTCTTTAATATCTTGATAAATTTTAATCCTACAGAGATATAACACATATCAGCATATTCACAGAAGATGGCTCTACAAATTTTATTATACTATATCATAATGCGAAAATGTTTCTCTGAACCACAAATCACTTCCAAAATAGTGATGGCATTTTTCTGCGTCTATAAAATCCTTCTTTGAACTTAGAAGAAAGAAAAATAAGAGATTTGAGATTTCTTTAAATCATCATAGAATGTTAACCACTAGACTAATTTTAACGTTTCAATTACTGTTAGAATCATAGAAGTCTGCTCTATAATTTTAATTAAGGGCCCAAGACATGGTTACTTATTACTAACATTATATTCGGAACATTTTTGTAAAAAAAATATGTTCTTAGTATGATTTTTTTTTACTATGCCATATAGATGAAAACTTCAGAAATTTTTCCAGACCTTATAATACTATATGACTTTTAGATATCTCATTTCTTTTGGGTTCTATATTGGTTAAAGATACCAAAAGAGATGATTACTTGACCATTATATATAAGAGATATTGACATATTGACAAGAATATTCTTCATAACTATTAGTATATTTTGATTAGAAAATTATTTTATAAAGACAAATTTTATTTAAATTTTATTACTTGGTTTAGTTAGAATAAGATCTGGATGTAGGTAGTTCCCAGGCCTCTCACCCTTCTCTCTCAACAAAGAATATTTTCAAGACAATTTGTTATTTCTGAGCAAAAGTAACTGATGATATATTTCTATCCTTATAAAAATAATCCCAAAAGATTTAATTTTATTATTCGAGCTAGGAAGATTCATTTTTTTTTTTTTTTTTTTTTTTAAATATTAAGGTGAGTACTTGCGATTCAGGATTTTATTGATAGTACATTCAGCTAATGGTTGCATTGCAACCACAGGGGGCAACCATGGAAAGAGTGTACAACTAGCCACTCATACAACTTTAGTTATTGTCTAATTTAAGTAG
>CAJVQA010000500.1:0-33560 GCA_910591915.1 Cetraspora pellucida
GTAAGTCAAATACTGGTTCACTTCTCATGAATCCTTTTGCGTATTTTAATATTTTGGCAATCGTGTTTTCTGGCATTATGTTGAAGTTGCAGATAATTTTTTATTTTTAATATATCTATAATTGTTTTTTATAAGCTTTTTGACAATAGTTTGAAATTTACAATAAACTTAATTTTAAGTTGAACCTGTTGTTGCTATTAGTTTTTAACTAATTTATATTTTAAATTAGATTATTATTATTATTATTATTATTACAGATGTTCTAGATCTTAATATTATATAATAACTTAGTACTGTATTTATTTCTAACAAAATATATTTTTTTATAATAAAACTGAAATTTGTTATATTTATAATTAAAATAATTCTAATTATGTTTAGAAATTTTTTTTTAACTTAAGTAATACTATATTACTATATATTGTAAACCTTTAACTTATTTAATAATACTTGTAAAACAATTTTAATTATGTTTAAAGAATTATATTGATCTTAATGATGTTATACTATCTTATAAATTTTATCTTATATTAGTTAATTAATTTTAATTCTATTTATTATTAACTTTTATATAAATATAATTAAAACCTGATTTGGTATTTTTTCTTTATATATAGAAGTATATACCAACTTTTAATATTTTTTTTTTATAATTAGATTATTTAACTATATCAGAAATGCTTCTAATTTTGATTAGGCTAATTCTTTATTATAAACTATTTTTATATTTACTATTTTTCTTATCATTTTAGTTTTAGTTATTTTTAAATTATTCTCTTAATCAAATTCTTTTCTTAAACTCTAATTAAAATTTATTTATACAATTTATTAATTATTTTTTAAGCAAATATCTTACAAGTTGAATATAAAAATATTAGTATTGTCTATATTAGGAAATATAAGAATATTGATACTAGTTTAATCTTAAAACTTATATGCATAATTATTTTATAATTGTAATCTTTTATAACAATACTGTTACATATAATGTTTGCATTTTACAATTGGGTCTTTTTTAAAAAATTTCTTTATTTTAATTTGTATTTATACTTAACCTTTTCTATAAAGCTTTGTATTTAATTAATAGCTTTAATAAGTTAAAATAGTATTATTTATCACCTGATTTTTTTTATCAGATGAGTATACTCTTTCTCTTTTTTAATATATATCTAATTAGGTTTTTTATATTTAATTTTAATTTTTTTTATCTTCTTTTCTTAGAAAATTATTTGATTTTTGTTAGCTCTCTTATAGAAACAAAATTATTTTTAACTTTATTTAAACTATTAATTTTGTTTGTAAAAGATTTAAAAACTTATCTGCTAAACTATAAGACCCAAACCTATTACTAAGCTATGAATTTACAAATCTTAATTATATTATAATTATATATTAAAAAATTAAAATTTTTGTAAAATTTATTTTTAATCTTTTTTTTTTGCATATTATTTTTTTTATAGTAATTAATTTACTTATTTTTAATCTTTTTTTGTAGATATTTTTATTTTTAATAATTTTTGTAAAATTTATTTATTAGCAAATATTTCAAAATTTCATCTTATCTATAAATTGCTATAATAATTTATATAATATGTTTTAAATAATATAACTTATAATTGTTTAATAAAAACTAATATTAAGTCTTACTTTTTTTTAAAAAAAAATTAATTACTAGAAAAACAAAAACTATTATAATAGCTACTTAATACATAAGTATTAAGGCAGCTTTTATTTTAAATAATATAAGATAATTAAATATATAATAAGCCTAATTATAGTTATATGTTCAATCAGGTGTGAGTCCTATAGCTTAGTAGTTAAGCTTTCATATCCTTCATAGTCAAGGTCAATAGTTCAAGTCCAGCTAAAAACAAAATTGAAAGAATTTAGCTTCTGTAACCTAATAAGAAGCCTGTAATTAAATGTGAAGCCCTGTGGTTAAGTCTAAGTGCAGTACAATAATGGAAATAGGAATTCTCAGAAGGAGACCCAATCATGAAGTGCAAGCATTATGCATAATAAACAGTTGTTACAGAAGGTTATAATTATAAAAAGATTGCATATATAAGTTCTTTAGGCTAGAGCAGCACTAACATCCTTATACTTTCTAATATAGACAATACCAACATCCCTGCACTCAACTTGTGGGTACTTGCTTGGAAGGATAATTAACAGATTGTGCAAATAAGTCTTAATTAGAATTTAAAAAAAGGATTTGATTAGAAGAGTATTTTGAAAGTAACCAAGACTGAAATAGTAAGAGAACTGATGAATATGAGGATGGACTGTGATAAAGGATTGGTCTAATCAAAATTAAAAGCACCTCTGATATAGCTGAATAATCTAATTATAGAAGAAAAAAATTTTGGAGATTGATATATAACTTCCTTGTATAATATAAAAGTACCAAATCAGGTTTTTGGTCATACCTATATGAAAGTCTATGATAAACAAACTGAGATCAACCAACCAATGTAAGATAAGATCTGCAAGATAGTATAGCATTACTAGGGTTAGTGTAACTCCTTAGAGCATAACCAGAATTGTTCTGCAGGTATTATCAAATAAGCTGAGAGCTTGCAATATATAGTAGTATAGTATCACTAAGGTCAGAAGAACTTTCTAAATATAATCAGAATTGTTCTGTTTGTAAGCATAACAAGTCTTAGTTCTCATCATAGAAGGGAGCATCATGTTGGATCTTAAATGCAATATCAAGTTACTGTATAATATTAAGACCTGGGGCATCTGCAGAAATAACAGCAGCAGACTTGACATGGGATATGGATTAGTCAAAAAGATCAATAATAGCAGCAAATCTGACTTGAGATATGGGTTCATTGCAGATTCTGAACTATTGTCAGAACACTTTAGAGAAATTAATAACAGGCATACCAAAGATAGGAAGATTATAAGGATCAAACATACCCAAGTAGAACCAATTTGGATGTAGTACAGTAACAAAAAGATAAGAAATGTAAAGAACAAGGTAATACTAGATATAGTTAGATTAAGAGGCAAAGAAACAAGACCAGATAAAACATATAAGTAGAACATATGAGTACGATTTACAGAAGACAGTACTTCTGATATTTGGAATATCATATTAAGTTTGGTAGGTATCCTTGTCTGTATAGCAGTTTAATAGTATGCTCTGACTGCAAGTAGTTGTTAAGATAACTGCATGCAGACATGCAGCAAACATGTACTTAGGTGCTATAAGAGTAACTAGATGAAGTTAGTAGTGCAAAATTAGATAATATATAGTACTAGTAATAATCAATCCTAAAAATATAACTGTAAAATTTGTATTAAATCATATTAAAGCTAATAAACCAACTGGCATTATTGCCAAAGTTCAAAAAAAAAAAAAAGTTCAATCGATTATTGATTAATTAAACAAAAATATATAGTAATTTGAGAAATTAATAATATAATCATTCTTTTTAATATAATACTACAACTATCCTTAGAATATCTTTTACAAATTTTGTTAATTTCAAAAACACAACAATAAAAACTTTTATGTCTACTTTTTATTACAACAAAAAAAATGCTTCATTTTGTAAAAAATATATCCAATATTCTTCTTACTAATTCATTACTTTTAAACTTTCAACTTTTCAACATCTGACTCAAAAAGTAGCAATATTTACAATAGAACATATTTTTTATATTACTCCTTTTCTTAAACATATTGATATAATCAGAATTAAAAATTGGCTAACTAAAATATGACAACTCTTCTTTTTTCTAAATACTGCTTCTAAGTTTTTATTGAAAACAAATACTTTACATTTATCTTTTAGCTTTTATTCTTAAATAATTTCAATATTTTTCTTTTACTTAATAATTTACTAAATTTTTTACTGATCAATATTCTTATATCTACAAAAACAATACATGATATTTCTCTATCTAATACTTCTTATTCTTTAATTAACAGTCTTTGAAACAATAAAATACTCTTTATTGAACAGCTTACAACAGCTAATAATTTATATATCCTATTATAAAACAATATATATACATACAAAAAAATCTACTTATGGATTTATCTTATTTTGGTTTACTAAACTTTTTAATCTTGTTCAAAACAATACAATTTCTCAAATATGGTCACATCTTAACTTATCAAATATTAATATCTTTACTAATTCTCTTGATATAATTACTTTTTATCACTTATTATCATTAAATAAATAGTTTCTTGTTTTTAATAACTCACAAATTCTCTTTACAAAAAATTTATTTAACTTTTTTTTTACAATATTTTTTCTAGTTTAATACCTCTAATTCTTACTAACTTATCTACACTAATATTTCAAATCTTTATTAATATTTCTTATATTAAATCATTAAAAAAAAATAACAACTATTTACTCTATATTAATAATTATGAAATTTATACTCTTATTAATATTCAACAAAAAGTAATCTTAACTTTTACATTACCCCAAATACTAACTATTTACATTTCTGACACAGAAATTCAAATAATCCAAAAAAAACATATCTTTTTCTTATTATCAAAACTAACTTACTAATCTATTTGTATTAACAAAAAATCTTCCAAATAACACTTATTTCTATACAGATGTCTCAATTATTAATGCACAAACATCATATTCAAAAATTGGTATTAGATGGGTCTCTGAATATAATATCTAAATTAAATTTAATTGTGCAATTTCTTCATATTCTGACTCTACCAAGCAGAACTTAAAGCAATTGTTTACCTTTTACTTATTGTATCAATAAACTCACAAAGCAATATACATCTTGACAACCTATCAGCTCTAAAAAATATTCAATTATTTTCTTACAAATTTTTACATATCAAAAACTGAGATATTTTATTTATTATCCACCATTTTATTTAAACAAAATCTCTTAATATTTTTTTTTACAAAGTTAAATTTTATTTTAATAATTCTTTTTATAATTAAGCTAATCTCTTAGCAAAACAAGGCATCTCTAAACACTTAATTAAATCCAACTTTATAGCATTACTTCCTAATCATTTTAAATAGTATGACTACATAATACCTACTAAAACTTGACTATTTTTACAAAACACAATTACTGTACAATTACTTCTTTTTTGGTTGCAACTTAAATTTTTTCAAAGCCCATTTTCTATTAAATACTTAACAAATATTGACATTATTAATTCTCTAAACAATGATCAAACATTCTATACATTCCACCTTAAAATTATTAATAACAATCTACCTATTATGCAAAACCTTAATTTACAATATCCACTCTTATATACTATACCAAATTGTGTCTATTGTTAAATTCTGAAAGATATATTACATCTTTTTACATGTCCTAAACAAAAATATAATCTTTAACAAATTCTTCAAACTTTAATTTCAAATACTACTCAGCAACTAAATATTTCTTCTAAACTTTTAAATAAAATTCATACTATCTTGTTATAACAAACAAACAATCTCTATACTTTTACTTTCTTAATTTTATTCAAGGCCTTTTTTCTATATCTCAATATAATAATATTAAAATATTACTTCATAAAACAATATTATTCTTCTTCATAACCTTCTCAAATGTTTTTCTAAATTGGTTTTATCAACATATATAGCTATCATACAATATTCTTTAACAACAATAAGAAAATCTTGAAATATAGCTAAAAAATCTAAATGTTCAAAAATATATTCTTTAATTCTATCTTCTCAATCTAATTCTAATACTACCAATACACCTATTATAAATCCAACTATATCTATTAAAAACTGGTTAATTTTAGACTATACACTTACTAACTGTATTTACTAAATACCAAGACTATCATCTTAGGTTTCCTTCAACCTTTCTATATTTAAAATTAATTTAAAATAATTAATAATAGTGTTATATAGAAATAGAGATGTAATGTCACATTGGGTGTCTTAAATAAGTAGCACAAATGTAGTTTAGAAATCTTTAATATAATTACCTTTTATTACTTAATAAAGTTTTTATTTTGGCATAACAAAAAAAAAAATAATCATTAATAAAAATTTGATTTAGTTAATTAGTTATAATAAGAATAAGATAATTAAATATGAGATAATTAAATAGTAAGTAGTAATAAAGTAAGTATAAAGTAATTAAAGTAGTATTATTATTGTTTAAAGAGAGCTTATAGATTTATTAGCACAATTTAATTTCAATACTTAACTTATATATTCTTTGTATTAAAACTATAGTAATAAAATAACTTGTACAATTGATTATACAGTCACTTAAGCATGTAAGATTATGTAATTAATTAATAATCAAAGCACTTAATTATATTTACTGGTAATCAATGAATTAGATCAAATCAGGTTACTGATAATTAATTTAATACTGATTAAGATAAAATATAACATAAATAATACTTAATAATATTAAAAAAAATAGATAACAATTAAACAATAAGAAAATATTAAGATATGTATTAAGAGTTTTAACAATAAGAAATAATAAAAGAATAACAATAAAGATAAAATCATACAATAATTGAGAATGTGATTCTTATTATAATTCTATTATAACTAAACATTGAGTTTAAGACTTTATTAAAAAAATAAAAAAACAGCTCTTTTATACTTTTTAAAAAACACAAGTTTGAACTATCTGAGCTTTTACTATTATATTAGTCCTATAGGTAATCCTATCTTTTTTATTAAAGTGTTAATGAGCTGAACTATTATTATCTTTTTATTAGACTTTTTTATATTTAGTTCTACTTTTAGATTAAACCTTAGTTTTTCTTTACTTATTAGTCTTAACTACTACTTACAACAACAAATAAAATAATCTGAAGATAAAAAAAAATAAAAGAATAAATAAATAAATAAAAATAATGAATAATTAAATATTTATATAGATCTATATATTTAGTTAACAACTTAGCTTTACAATATTCTAATAGCTTATTCCAACATTTCTAAGTCATAGTTTTTTCTAAAGAAAACCTATAATATACTCTTCTAATTAAGTATGAACACTTATAAGTGCTGATATAAAGTTAAGTATATATTTGCTTTCTTCTATTTTTATCTTCTGGGCTTCTTCTACTAATAAATCAAAATTTCTTTTACTTATTTCAAACAAAGTGTTAGCAGATAAATAACAAAATACTAGTAAATTATAAATACTACATATCTGGTAAAGGAAATAAACTTAATAGGCAGTTCTTAATGCATTTTAATATCTTTCTAAAGTAAACTGATTTCTTATTTCTCATCTAATATACAAACTCTAGTTATACTGAGCTAATTGGCTTGGGAAATTTCTAGCCATTTCCGGATTATTAAACGTTATTTTACCTTTTTTTTGCATAACAAACGATATTTTGTCAACGTAGTTTCTCTAATTGGTAATAATATTGCAATATAATAACTCTATCTAACTGACAAAATTAAAGTCTGATGCTTAAATAGTCTATCTGTTACTTCCAACTATCTTTATTAATTAGTTTAAGTTTCAAAATAAGATTATTTATCCTTTGAAGATCTTTAATATACAAGGGTATTTCATTTTTATTAGTAAGTTCTAAAGCATACTCAATCTAAACTTGATTTTTCTGGTAGTTTAAAAATTCAATAATAGTATTAGTAATGCAAAGAGTATATATAGAAGCACCTTTAATACTTCTTTGAAATCATAAGAGTAATCTTAAAATAGATATAATTTTTTTTTTTTTTTTTTTTTTTTATTTAAAGCTGATGTTATCAGTTGCTACTGCCTTTATTTGTGTTTTTGGTCAATGCATTACATGTAACTTGTACAAGGTAAGTGTGCAACTAGCCACATGTGTAACTTTTAGTTATCTATTTAAGTAGTCCACCCAAAGATTCTATACTAGCTACTATGCCTGTAACCTACTAGGAGAGTATCTATTTAAACACTCTAATCCTTATACTACACCCAGACAAGTAACACCTGGTTCCCATACAACTAAGTGCCGTCTAACCCAACATTTAGCTTCCCCTTTTGTATGTCCATCAAGCCATTAAAGATTTCAGAATATGTCATCTGACTGTAAGGTTCTAGAGTATCTTTTTGTTAACTACCTATCTACTCTATAGAACATTAACAAGGCTAGCCCTTGTAGAGTTCACCCAAACCCTAGCACCTACTTCACAGCATATCTCTAGTACTTATAATATACCTCTGCTTTGACCTCAAACTCCCAATTCAGATAGTCTAATAGGACTGTAACCTGTCCTTGGTATATCGAGCTGGCCTAATATCCTTTTCCTTCAGTTCAGTTCTAGCAGCCTGGTTGGTAGTATCTCTCACTTGAGGTTCTTGCCTATCTGGCTCCTCTACATTGGTATCTGTTTCCTAGGTTTAGCCTTTACAGTGGTACTATTGAAGATCTGTGTTACCTCTCTACTTGAGTCTTTCCAAGTAGGCTCCAGTTTCTCAGTTCTACAGATTTATACGGCTACAAGAACTTATTTTAGGTTTGCACTGCCTGGTATCAGTTTGCATTCCTCTGTGTAGCCAAGGTTACACAGATGCCCTATAACCTGCCAATCATGCTGGTGCAACCATAGTTACAGGTATTCTATCTCAACTAATCAACAGAATGCTATCATCATAATACCATCTATGTATTACATAGGTGATTATTCAAATTTTTTGCCATCGATAGGTTTTGAACTTACAACCTACCACTTGGAGGGTTGACAACTTATCCACTTCACTAAGTTACCACACCCTTCTAAAATAGGTATAATTAGTTGAAATGATTCTATTTTCTTTCTAGCAGTTGTTAAGAGAGAGATCAATTATAAAGGTATTTATAAGCTTGAATAACTCTGTTTTTAAAAGGTTCTATATAATATTTTAATCTGTTTTCATACATTATCTTTTTAAGAACCTTTTCTACTTCATTAAATTTACTAATAGTTCTTAATTTATATGAACTTTTGCTACAAATATCATAAATATAATATAGATCAGTAAATTTCTTGTTTAGCTTAGCACTATAGAAAGTTAACAAGAATAACTTTTCTAACAACACCTTATTACCTATTATGTAACTTTCTATCTGATAGCTTTGATTATGTCAGGCTTTCTGTTTTACTTGTGCTTCTAAAATATTATTCTTAGCCTAATAATGTAATTTAGCCAAACTTCTCAATAAAACTTCTATTCATCACAATAATTGGTTTTGTAACTCTATCTCTGTAATTGGTTTTCTAAGATATGTTAAAATAGTAGTTTTCACAAGTAACAAAGCATTACAATCATAAAGAAAAAAAAAAGGCTCATAGCAGATTGTAGAATGTTTATTTGTCTAATAGACAAATAATACTGCTAAAATATACCTATTTCAATCTTCTTTGAACTGCTTGATACATTTAGTCAAGACTTCACATAATGTTTGATTAAAACATTTTACTAACTTATTAGTTTGTGAGTAATACACAGTTGAGTTTTTATGATGAACATTTATTCGTCAACACAGGAAAGCTACAATCTTGTTGCAAAAATAGGTATTTTAATCTAATAGTA
The DNA here is from genome assembly GCA_910591915.1 of Cetraspora pellucida. Lineage (NCBI taxonomy): Eukaryota > Fungi > Glomeromycota > Glomeromycetes > Diversisporales > Gigasporaceae > Cetraspora > Cetraspora pellucida. The sequence continues at coordinate 9,529 of CAJVQA010000500.1, forward strand.
GCTTATGTAAACTCCTATGCTAGCAAATAATATTTTTAAAAAAAAATATTACTACTGTTTTGGCATTAGCTCATTTAACTGCATAAGCTTCTGGCCTTCATGTAAAATATTTGGTCACTATATAATATATTGATGCTTTTTGAAAGTAACAAAGAGTGGTCTAATAATATCGATACCTATTTGATCAAATTATTGTCTAATCTGAATAGGATAAAGAGGTTCTTTCATTATAGCTTTCCCTTGCCTCTAACATGTATTACATAAAATGATGTAGTTTTGAATGTCATTTCTTATTTGCAATCAGAAATATTAAGTAATAACTCATTAATATATTGCATTTTTATTAAAATGCCCTACCAATAGGTCTGAATATATAGAGTAAAGTATTGGTTTAACTTCTTGTAGCTTTACTACTTTTAAAGATTATAATAGATTTTGTGAGTTTTTCTTATACAATAATCCTTCTTAGACTAAATAATAGCAGGTTTGATGTCTTAAGGTTCTAATTTTACTATTAGTATAATCAATAGATACTGTAAACTCACTAATATATTATAAAAATAAATAATACATATCTAAATCTATAAAAATATTCATTAATCCAGTAATGGGTAATTTGAAAATTGGTGTTGTTAAAATTATAGAAGAAATAAAAGAATAAATTAGGTTGAACTCTTTTAAATGCATGAAAGACTATCAGCATTAAGATAAAGTTTTTTTAATCTATAAATAATAGTAAACAAATATTCTTGCAAGGTCAGAATCTATCTGGCTAGTCAATTTTAAAGTAGCCAATAAGTAATAATGATTTTAATATCACATGGCCAATATAAAGAGTAAAGAGGATTCTATAAAAATAAGGTCTAAAATATGAAATAGTTCAGACAACAGCAAGACACTTCTTTTTCATTACTAAATAATTCTTTTTGGCTAGAATTAAAGAGCAGCTTGCATAAACAATAACACTTTCTTTTTTACTTTTATTTAATTAAGATAATATAGCTTCTAAAGCTATATCTGATGCATCTATAAAAAAAATAAAGGGTTTTATAAATTATGAGTAGGTCAAAATTAGAGCTGTAATAAGTTTCTTCTTTAATCTTTCAAATGCCTCTTGTTGTATTAAAGTTAAATAATATTTAACATTTTTAAATAGTAGCAAATTTAAAAAACTTGCTATATCAGTGAGCTCAAGAATGAACTGACAATAATATAGTACTAATCTCAGAAACTTTTATAATTGCCTTAAGTTCTTAGTGATTGGAAATTTTTAAACAGCTTAAACTTTTTTGGATTAGTTGATATCTCTTGCACATTTATAACATATTCTAAAAACTTGAGTTTTTTTTGTATAAAATAACATTTTTAAGACTTAATTTTTAATCAAGCTTTTCTAAATCTAAAAAAAACTTCCTCTAAATGTCTCAAATGTTTATTAAACAATTAGAAAAAATGTTAACATTATCAAAATATACAACAACAAATTTCCCTATAACATTACAAAAAATCTGGTCCATCAACCTTTAAAATATAGCTGAGGCATTTATTAAGCCAAATGGTATAGCATTAAATTTGTAAATATCAAAGAGAAAAAATAAATACAGTCTTCTTTTTATCTTTTTTCAGCATTTTAACCTGCCAATATCCACTAACTAAATCTAATGACATGAACTATGATGCTCTGTTTAGTGTATCTAAAAGCTCATAGACCTAAAACAAAGAGTAATCATTTCTAATAATTACTGTATTTAATTTCTGATAGTTAATGCATAACCATATTTTTTGAGCTTTCTGTTTTACCAATACAATTAAAAAAGCCCATGGACTTGAAGAAGGGCAAATAATATTTTTTTTTAACATAACATTGATTTTCTCTTTATAAAATCTTTTTTTTATTAAAGAATAACACTACAAATATTGTTGAATTAGCCATACATCTTGCATTGGGATTTGATGTTGTTCTAAGTTTGTTCAGCTAAGTTCATAGATGTTTTAAGCACAGAGATCAAAATTTTTATTAAGAAACATTAACAATCATTTTTTTTGATTTTGTTCCAACTCTTTGATATTGTATATGATTTCTACAGGTTTTTATTTTTATAGCAGTAATCAAATAAATTAGGAATAAGTTGGTTTTCTTCTTCTCATGCTGAAATAAGACCTTTAACAGGCTCCAAATCATATAATATTAGTTCTTTTTTTAATAGTTTTCTTTATTATCTTCTTTTATATGAATTTCTTCATAATTCTTTTTTTCTTCCTCAAATTAAGAAAGCATATAAAGTTGATTTTTCAATTCTTTCTTCTCAAATTCCTTGTTAGTTTCTTCTTCATTTTGATTACTATTATTCTGGTTAATACTTCTTATAACTACTTCTTGTTCTTTATCTAATGAATTCTTTGCCAATTTCTGAAATTCAACTAAATGATGATTTTTTTATTATTCTATATTAGAGTCATTTTAGACTTAGTTCAGTTAATAGTGGTATTTACTTTTGCCAACCAAACATTCTCTACAATAGTACAATAAGAACTAATATCAGTTATAACAACATTAATAGATATCTTAATGCCACCAATATTAAATAGAAAATTAGAAATTTCTCTAATGGTACATTTACTTTTATTATAAATATTAACTATGTTCACTACCAATGGTTGTTCAATCTGGATGCTTAGTTCATTTAATAAATGTAAAGAAACTATACTTTCTGACAATCTACTATTAACAATTAATAAGATTATATATTATAAACATTAGCATCACAACACAAAGCTGTTAATTTCAAGATTGGCTGTATGTTAACATTAGCTTGAACCTTTTTTCAATTAATAATTCTCTTCTTTTGTAAAGATTGAGACAATTCTTGTCTTATAGGAGATACAACTCTTAACAATTGTCAAATATTATATTAGTGAGCTTATTTCTTAAATCTGTTACAATAAAATATGACATTATTAAAAAAGATATTTAAGATAAATTATTCTTAACAATAACTTTCTATCAGATAACAGAAGCCTTCTCTTGAACCACTTTGACTATTTCTTTCTTATTCTGCTTAGATACTGTAATAGGATTATCTTGCTCTAAATTTTGATTAATAGAACCTTAAGATTTTTGATTTTTTTTTGATTTTTTTTTATTATTATGATTATTGTAAACCTTCTTCATTTTAGTATTAGGATTTATGACACTTTTTTGTTTTTTAAGATCGATTAAATTAACTGTTTTGGGCTTAGCATTCTTTTTTTTTATAATTAGTATGTTCGCTATCAGTTTTTGATAAACAAATCTTTCAGCTAAAAAAAACAATGACTCTTTTCAAGAATTCCTAAATACAATGTTTAGTTTTCAGAATTATTTGAACTATCTAAGTTATTATTCATTAATGCCAGCAATGCCTGAAGAATTTCTTAAAAATTATTTTTAATAGGATTATAATCATTATTATAATTATTACTATTAGGATTATTAAAAAATATTGATAATCAATTGTTAACATGAGAATTATTAGTAGTTATTAGTGGTCAATTATTTACAGAAGTGTTATTTTGAGGATTCTGAAGGTTAGGACAATTTCAACTGTAATGTTCAGATTGATCACAATTAAAACAAATAACAGCAGTGTTCCTAGAACAGATTCTAGAACAGTTTTTGCTGTTTTTGGAGTTGTGTTATTAGCTTATTGACACTATCAGTCAAAACTTTTAAAACATTCATAGTATTATTTACACTAAAGCTAATAGTTGGTAGTGTAATAACTGTATTTGGAAAATTATAGGTTAGATGAACTATTAGCTAAACAGAGTAATTAGTATATATAGAAGTCTGCTTATAAGCATTTTTAAATGCTTTTACTTTTGTATATGCTTCTTTTAATGTATTAGAGATTAAAGGTGATACAGCTATAAACAATTTAGAATAAAGGTCATTAATAAACATTTAAGCCTTTGCCATATCCAGGTACTGATGACCTTCTAATTTCACTTGTTAGAGTATTTTTTTAATAGTTATATAGTGTATATTTACAGTTTCTTCTGACAATTGTTTTTTCTGAAACAATTGTGCAAACTATTTTACTTTTAGTTTGAACATATAAAATTTTGCAATAAAATAGGTAATAAAACTTTAATGTAGTACTAATGAATTATGTTATCAATCAATTATTGGTTGTTGGTTTCTTCTTGTAATTCACCAAGTTATAGCTGAACCTTTAAGCATTAGTACAATTACAGAAATCTTTTGTAGAGATAATACAAGGTTGGCTTTAAAAGCTTTTTTTGACATCTTTAAGTCATGTAATTGGGTTTTGATTACTTTTATAAAATTCAAGATACAAGATAGTATTTAGTTCTTATAGGTTAATAGGAATGTTAACTTGCAGAAGTGGTATAATTTGCATTTGCTAAACCAAAGTGGCAATTTGATTAGCTAAATTATATAAAGAATTATTCAAATTTAATTGGGCTGCCTGTTGGAGTTGTTGGTTAAAAAACATTTCAAGAGATATTTATAAGTTTATAGATACAATTTTTTTTTTAATTCACACAACTGGCATTAAATATTACTATTGTTCAAAGAAAGCTTATAGATCTATTAGCACAATTTAACTTTAATAGTTCACTTATATGTTCTTTGTATTAAAACTATAGTAATAAAATAACTTGTACAATCGATTATATAATTATTTGAGCATGTGAGATTATATAATTAATTAATAGTCAGGGCACTTAATTATATCTACTAGTAATAAATAAATTAGATCAAATCAGATTACCAATTAAGATAAAATTGACATAAATGATACTTAATAATATTAAAAAAAAGCAGATAACAATTAAACAATAAGGTAATATTGAGATATGTATTAAGAGTTTTAATGATAAGAAATAAAAAACAATAACAATAAAGATAAAATTGTATAACAATTAAGAATGCGGTTTTTATTATAATTCTATTATAACTAAGACATTGAGTTTAAGACTTTATTAGAAGAGCAAAAAAACAGTTCTTTTATACTTTTTAAAATACACAAGTTTGAACTATCTGAGCCTTTATTATTATATTAATTCTATAAGTAGTCCTACTCTTTCTATTAAAATATTACTAAGCCAAACTATTACTATCTTTTTGTTAAACTTTTTTACATCTAGTTCTATCCTTAGATCTAGCCTTAGTTCTTCTTTACTCATTAGTCCTAACTATCTATTATAACAACAAATAAAGAAATCTGAAGATAAAAAAAAATAAAAAAATAAATATATAAATAAAAATAATGAATAACTAAATATTTATATAGATCTATATATCTAGCCAACAACTTAATCTTACAATATTCTAATGGTTTATTCTAATATTTCCAAGTTATAGTTTTTCTTAAAGAAAATTCATAATAGTAGTATGAGATAATTTGAAATTAATTAGTATAGTTAAGAAAAGTAAAAGTAAGTAACTTTGTCTTTTTTATAAATCTAACTTTTATTCTAACCTATCTACTCTATCTATAATAACAGAGATGTAATAGTCTGACCTGTCAGAATGGTAGTTAACAAGAACTAGTAGAACAGATAAGTTTGTATTTTTAAAAATTTTAAAATGTAACCTGTTTAAATGACAGTTATAATAAATATTTAACCAGTTAGGATAACTGCTAATGCAAAGGTAAATTGAATAGTTAATCAATATTTGAAAGACTATATAAGTGCTTAAAAGTAAGAAAAATATACTTGTATATTGTTTTTCTTAATTTGATTATATAAAATAAAAAACAAACAAAAATTCAAAGTAAAATTATATTAGATTTGTTATATGTATTACATAAATATGCAAGTAAAAACAAATAGAAAATTCAGTTACATTTTGATATTTTTATTATAAATACATCAATAATGATACTTTTGATGTATCAAAAATATAACTTTGCATTTAGAGTTAAAATTTTTTTTCTAACCTAGCCTGATCTACATTTAGAGTTAACATTTTTTTGCTAATCTAACCTGACCTGACCTAACTTGCATATATTAAATTTTTTCTTTAGTCTGATCTGACTTGACCTAACCTACAAAAATTTCTTATTTAATTTTACAAAATTTTAAGCTTGTACTGACCCGTAATATAAAATTTTGCAAATTTTTCAATCTAGCCTGACCTGCAATTATAAAATTTTGCTTCAGGCCTGGCCTGGTCCACAAAAATTTGCGGACTGGGCCAGACTGCAGGACCCAATGCAGGCCTCTATCACTTTGCATAGAAATTGACAATATTTGTACTAGAAAAACAGAAACCGTTATGAGTTCGAAGCAAAATCACATGAGATTTGTTGTGTTATACGAATATGCAAGTGGAAACAGACAGAAAATTCAAAGTTACGTTTTTGATATATTTATTATGAATGCATCAATAATGATACTTTTGATGCATCAAAAACGTAACTTTTGTATCACTTTGCATAGAAATTGAGCATCCTCCGAACAATTAATTAATTCATCTTAGTAAAACAAATTGAATAATACGTACTAAAATTGTTTGGTTCTAATTAGTGAATCGTAAGATATCATCAAAAATGTAAGTGTACCACAATACCTCTTACGTCATAATACCCAAAACTTCCTTATATTTTGAAAATTTTTTGATTTGCTTGATTTCATTTGACTTAATCCCATATTATATAAATTTTTAAGATTTATTTAAAATGCTATTCATATACTTAAAAAAATAGAAATAACAAAATATACAATAATCCAAAATTTATATAAATATAAAATAAATATTAAATATTTTTCTATATGGGTTTGATGCTGGATAAAGGAACGAAATTGACAAAAAAAAAAAAAATATCAATTTTTATGTTATAAATTTTATAATAAATCATAAGAAAATGCAAACTTTAAAGAGCTATACTGCAAAATGTTATTAATACAACTACTTTTGTGTCTTAAGCAAAAAATAATCCTAAACTTATTTTAAATCGATTTATGTAAAAAAAAAATTGTCATTTTCGTCCCTTTTTCCAGCACCTAGCCCATATAATTAAATAAAAATCCCAGTCTTTTGTCAGAATACTTCGAAGCCCCTGCTTGCTATATACTGACCATATGATTAAAAGTTATTGATCTCATCCTCATTTGCCTCTTTATTTATATTTATCAAAGTAATTCAATATCACTTTGATCGCTACAATAAAGAAGGCGCATTAAAATCTCATTCTCTAATCCACTAATGTCAGTTCTTTTCAACATTAATTTTCCTTTCTTATTTACAAGCATACCAAGAAAAAAAGAAAAAAAGAATGAGGAATAAAATAAAAATAACCTTAATCCGTACTTTATAGTGTGTCGTTCTTTAAATATTGCACAATTTAAATCTATAGTATCTTCAAAAATGTCATGTTCATGAGAATTAATGTCCTCTATCAAATTAGGAACAATTGTCGTATTTATAATGAATGAATACACTGAGCATAATAAACAGAACGATGAAATACTTATGAGTGTAACATCTATAACTAAAAATATAGAACTGTTGGATTCGTTGGTTAAATTGAAAAAGGCAATTACAGCAAGTGATATAAAAATCAATGAAAACGCAATAGTCCATAAAGTATGAATAATCAACGTATATTTTGTATTTTCTGCCAGATTTTTCATGAAATATAAAGGCTTTCTATAAAGTTTCGCTTCGTATTCTATTTTTTTCCAATGATTTATATCAGTAATATTGGTCGTTAACAGTTCATATAACTGTTGATATATATCATCAGCTCTACGTTTAAGTAAAGTTTTTGCATATTGTTCCAGAAATCTTTTATTCGCCTCATCAATCATTTTATTCGACTCATCCATCTTTTTACCCCCTTCGGTCCTCGACTTCGACTCATCCCTCTCTTTCTGGTCTTTAAGTACTTTTTCCGTTATTTTAAGGAGTGCTTCTTCTGTATTAACACTAAGTTGTTCGATATAGTAATCAGAACCTTTTAATATCGTCTCATCATCGTATACTTTGGAAAAGTGTTTAGATAAATCAAGACCAATCACTTTCTCATAGACTTCTTTAACCATATGTATTAAATATTCTGTAGACAATGAGAGGCTGAGGTAACTTACAGCGGGATCCCAATAACTTAAACTTCTTTTAATACTTAGACCCTTTTCCTTGTTATATATTTCATCCATTATATTTAAACTGTCCATACGAAAAAGATTTCTAAGAGACATCAGACTCCCAAAAAATGTCATAATACTTCCTGTTCCAAAAACCGAAGTTGAAATAATGTCGTTAAGTTTTGACTCGAAGCCATACTGATGTGAGACTAAAAGAGTAATACCAAATGCAAGTGATAATAAACAAATAATTATAGAAACAACTGCATGCATCTTAGATGAAGACTTGATAGACTCCCAGGCTGTAAACCATCTTCTTAGCTGAACAATGTAAAAAGTTTCATGAGATTCTTTAGTTTCAACCATTTATACGTATTGGAAATTTTTATAAAATAACGAGTAGAATGGGACAAATAAAAAAAATATAAATCGAAATTAACCTCCACAATCCTTTTTTTTTATAACGCGAAATGGCGTGCTACCCAATCCTTTTTGCAAATATAGTCATGCAATGTAATGCTTTACCGTGCATACCGTAAACATAGAATATTGCAAATCTAGTTATGCAATGTAATGCTTTACCGTGCATATCGTAAACATAGAATAACCTCAAAATTTTTGATATAATTGACTGAGAGACTAACATTTATACATAACAATAAACAATGTCAAACAGCCTATTTCAGTATTAGAGTGTCCAACTCATGCGATTTCAGGGATTTTTCATTGGTTAAACAATGAAAAATCCCTGAAACTGCATGAGTCTGAACACTCTATTCAGTATGCCCAGGTTAATAATTAGACGATAATCTATTGGGTGTTAAGATAATCTAATGGGTTTTATGCACATTCGTAAATCCTTGCAGAATCGTGCAGAATAAACCCATATGCATTATTGTGTCATGTACGTACGTACGATGCAAGAAATCTAACAACCACAATCTCTTTATAGAGACAAGTATAAACAAGTTGTTTCCTAAATTATTGGCATCAATAAAGTACATAAATATACTTCTATTAAAGTCGATAATTTAAGAAATATTCGATTTTTAAATGAGCTACTTAATCAGAGCACTGACATTTGTACGTAGTTTTAGGGGTGGGGTTGAATGTGTACTATAGCAATATAGTACCGTCAATTCTTTATATACCAAACCCTATGTTAAATAAATTTACACGTCCGTAATCTGTGACAGGTTAAGCCACTGATTTCAATCACCGCCTTAAATCATGATGAAAAGTTATTGTATTTAGTAATTTATTATTACGAAGTTAAAATGAATATATAAAACCGATTTGGTTATTTATTTTTTTGCGATTTTATAAATTAATGTTTCTTTTATCTGACATGAGTAAGAGTTTAAATAACCTATCGACTTCTAATAAGACTTACTGTAAAAGAGACCCAATTTTTTTAATAAAGTTCAGGTTATACATATTTTTTTTAAAAAACAAACTTATAAAAACGAAATTAAGAAAATGGATGAAAACGATATTTCCGGCATCATTTCATTTTTAGTTATTAATTCAAACTGCCAAAATATTTGGCCAACATTATGAACTGTGTTAGATAAATTCAAAGATCAATGTAATGTAACAAAAATAAAATTTCACGAATATTTGTCTTTATGATTTTAGTCGCGACTGTTCAATCAAAGTAAAAAAAGTATCTTTTAAGGAAGAATGTGTTGAACAATAGCACGGTTAAAAAAAACGATATATTGTTTGCTTTGCTTAAAGTGATTATAATATACTAGTGAATTATTTATGTGGTATTCGTTATTTTAATTTAAAAAGGTTTTATTTTTTATATAAATATTTGTTTAGTTAATACGTATCGGTAACAAAAGCAACTTTTGAATTTATAAGTTATTTTTTTTCCAATAGTTTATGACAGTCAAGTGATTGAAATTAGTGGCTTAACCTGCCACAAATTAGGATGTGCCATTTAATTTTCGATGCTCTATCTGAGTGCTCTGATCGATACTATGCTTAAAAACATTGATTAATTCTTCTATTAATTTTTCATGGTTCAATCGATGATCGTGATTGAACCACGTGACCAATGAACATTCGAGGCGATAAATGTGGATCCGTATTATTTCGCCGACAATAACCTCATAGACACCACATTTTATCGACAATTATTCACTGGCAAGTTTTTTTTTTTATAAATTACACTACTTTAACTCTAATTCTAACCTGACCCTAACGACAATAGCTAAAACTACTTTGTCTGTGAATAATTGTTGGTGTCTATGAAGTGATTGTCCGTGAGTTGATTGGAACCGGATAAAGGTGTTATCCATATTCTTTTTTTTGTTTCCTGCTAACCCTTCTCTTTAATTTAAGCACACGCCACATACCAATTTTTACTAATACCAATCTTCAAGAAACTGGAGCAAGATAATTTTCGAATTTTAATTTGATGGGGTTAATTTACTTAGCGTTAGGGTATGTTTTTGACTATAAGTTTACCTGGTATTATCAGGCTTGATCTGGTATTTAACAAGCCCGATTTGTATCTGGCTCGAACAATAACGGGTTTAAAATTATGAGCTCGAACTGGACCAAAGTCCAACCCGGCCTGCAAATTTTCGATTGTGGATTATACCAAATTTCGTAATGTCTCAATTAACATTCTGAAAATGAAATTAAGCCTTTAAGCAATTACATTACTTGCATTTTTATTACAATAATTGCATGACGTTTTACTAAACAGTTACAGTTGGTATGTAGTTTGCATTGCCCCAATTATCTATTTTAACTTCAATAATTCTGTGACCTTTTAATCACAATTTATCTTGATAATTTTAACGTTTACTTTTCTTTATTGGACTTGAAGGTGTACCGAACAATCCGGATTGCTCGCTATAAACTGGAATTTTTCTTTTGCATTTTCTATGTGAACGTGAGACATTATTTTTGTGATTACAAATTATTTTCAATGTAGACTGAAATAATATGAATATAATAGTGAGATCTTGTATGTACCAACTGCAATAATAGTAAGCATATATTACCTTGATATCAGACATAGTAGCATAAAAGCCTTCAAGAATTGCAAGCGTTTTTAAAGTATTGGGCATCTTTTTCTGAGAAAGCCTTCCTAAGCGTAATACATTTGTAACCTTACAGGCCATGCCATAAGTTTCGTGGATCCACCCTTATCATGAGAATAAAAGTAAGTTAGTTATAAAATTCGAAAATCAATTATATTTTTTACTTATCTCATGATTGAATTCCAAAAACATATGTACTATGAAGTTCATTTCCAGATGCATTGGGATTTTTTTAAAGAAATTATACAGAACATCACGCATTGCTATAGAACGATCTACTCTATCTGATATATCTGATTCAACTAATTTTACTTCTTTTTTAAAGCTTTTATTTATTTCTTCCCAGTCATCCGTTGAAAAAAAATGGTTTATTTGGGTGTCTTTTGTTAATTCGAGAATGTTCCAGTATGTGAGACTATAAAGAAAACTTAAGATTAAATATAATCATTACTAACTTTTATAACTTTCGCCCATTCAAAAAACTTACTTCAAACATTTATGAGCTTCAGGAATTGTCTTAACATATTTTGCTAATTCGTCTCCAACATTGGTGCCACTTTTGAGACCCCACGATTAATGAGGAGTTGGTTAATTTTCTTCTCTACGTTCTATAAAGTTATTATCACTGTCATCATTATCAATTCCATTTTTATAAACCTATCATAATTACCCTTGCTTATAAAGAATTCTTCGATTTCATTTATATCCTCCTCTTTCTGATCTTCTTCACTTATATCTAAGTTAGTATTTTTTATTAATGATTCATTCTGTAATAAAAATTTTCATAATCGTTTAATATTTATAGCAAGTCTTTTAGTTATTTCTGAAAAGTAATAACCTTATCTTGTTTAGTAACAGCATGTTTATTTCTTGATGAATATTAAGATTAGTACTATGTACATTATGGTAAACAAGAATCTATGTAATGTAGAATTTTATCAATGTTAGGTCTATTATCTAAAAAACTAGAAACAAAATATACCTCTGTTTTCTCTTGCATCCAGGATTCTCAGTCTTCCATCATCTTTTTTTTTCCTATCCAAAAGAGTTTAGTATTATATTTTACAATATAACACAAAAAATATTAGTAAGTAACTTACATCCATTATTTTTTTTATATTTTTGATTTTATTTAGGATTTCTGAGTTATCAGTTTCACCCAAAACTGAATTAAACGTTTTATAGTATTTTTCAGAAGCTTTAATTCGATGTGTTGGAAATATATATTGAAAAAACATAAGTGAAGTTGGATCTGAACAAGTTAAACATCCAGTTAATATGACGTTCTTGTAACATTTCTTTTTCCCATAGTAAGTTTATGAAATAAAAAAAAATCAATATATTGCTGAATGAGTAAACAGTAAAAACTAGTTGCTCTCAAAATAAGGTTGGCCACCTCTACACGATGTTTTGCCATTACTGACTTCTGACAGTCTTCCTAACAGGTAAATATCTAGACCATGGAATGTGACAAAAATCCGTGACGCGCAAAAAAATATCAATAAACAGACCATATTTGGTATTTCCAAATATTGCAATGATCTGCACTGTACAATCTGTACAATGAAATGAAAATTTTCTACTGTGAGCCCCGAAATCGGTCACGGTCTCACGTGACCGATCGTCGAAATTAGGTCCCGTCGCCTACCCGAGTAACTGGTCACATGAAAAGTAAGAGAAATCTTACTTTTCTTACTTTTATTACTTTGGTTACTACGGGTAGAACGACGGTATATGGGGCATTCGGTTTTTAGTTATTATGGTTGGGAAAGGGTTTTAGGGATGAAATATTGTAAATAGATAATGTAGTAGAAATAATCCTCGAATGTAAATAAAAAAGTTTTATTATAAATAAAGGCCTTTCCGCCCAGGGGGAAAGTAACAACGGTACCCCAAGTAAATACATTCGCTTAAATAAACTTAAAGTATCGGACCCATATTGAAAATAAACTATAATCCCGCCCAAACTAAAACTATCGTTAAAAACATCGTAATCAACTATCGTTCGCCCATTTGACACCCACTAAACCGCATTTTGTTCGTTCGCCGCAAATCACGTGACCAAGCCGTTAAACGAAGAGAAGGACTCCAACCCCGATTCGACGTATCGTAACCCCAGGTTAAGGAAGTAGAAATAAGATAAGAGGAAGCAGATGTTAATAGAGAATAGGTTGAAGGAAAAGACACAAAGAGAAGAGACGAGTACTTACCTACGGATAAACCACCCTGCCAAATCTAACACGCCTATTTCGACTTAGCCACCGTAGGTTACACGAGGATAGGAAAGAATTAGCGACAGACTCGCCGATTTGCCGCGCAACACTACGTAGAATTAACCAGATCATAACGATCACACAAAATTACTTATTTTAAATATTACTATATTTCGGAAATAATAAGTTGGTTTAATTTGTATAAACTGGTTTTTGAACGTGTTGCCAGTTGGATTTTTAGTCTCTAAAAACGGGGTTGATTTTGAATGCTTATCAATAATAGCCTGCACACTATGAAATCATATTAAAGTTACGTATTTCTTTTTCTACTCGGCATTATATGATTAACCCATAATTTAAATATTTCATATTAAAGTTACGTATTTCTTTTTCTACTCGGCATTATATGATTAACCCATAATTTAAATATTTTATGTAAAGTGCAAAATTAGAATAATTATTGGAATTTAGTGCTGTAGTGCAGTGGCGTAAGTACTAGAAAGTTCTTTGATAATTTTATCATAATCTATAAATGTGTAATTTGTTTTAAACCATATTTCTAAATTTGAAAAGCATTAGACGACTTCTCTCTACCTGAATCAGAAAATAACAATCTTGATTGCTTTTATTCCAACTTTATTACAGTAAAACCTCCATAAGTGCATACCCTTGGGGCCAACTTTAACAGCGTGCACTTAGGGAATTATAAGAAAAAATGCATTTGTAAAGGTCATAGCTTTATTTAGGCTCGAACTTGCGTATACATTTAGAGATGATGTGCATTTATAGAAGGCGAACTTTTGAAGGTTTTCTGTATGTCAGATTTGTTAAAAATCGTTCGTTTCTTCGATGTTGAAGGTAAGAATTTATTATAATATTCCAGTATTCGGGTATCAAGCAAACAATGGATTATTGTCTTTTGATTTATCATAATGCATTTCCTGTTCAAAAGTTGCGGAATTACAAAAAATATACAAACAAATAATACAGTAAAACCTCCATAAGCGTACTCTTTATAAGTGCACTCCTTTCCTAAATACATGCTCAAATTCAGACTAATATATATATATATTACCTTCGTAAATACATAGTTCTCTAAGTTTACGCTGTTAAAGTACATACACTTATGGTTTTACTGTACTTAAAAGTCGAACACAAAAACTTAATTGGGTAAAAGAATATTGAAATAGTTTTGAGATTGACAAAGTATGTCTAATTGTTATCTGGTAAAGGTAGAAGCCATAATTATTAATATAATTTTGTGTTATTAATATTAATAATTGATTATTAAATTTCTAATATATTGTAGTATTTCTTTTAAATGATTACGAGTTTTTTTGCTGTAATCCTCGATACTTCGAATGACCTTCAAAAAATCCAATCAGAATGTTGAATTAATAAATAAATAATCTTTTTAGAGAAGGTTTAAAAATCGCATCCATCGCATAATTGACCTCGATCGCATCGTATAATCTACCCTATCGCACCGCATAATTCTGGACATGGCCTAATTGATTATTAATTGATAAAACTACTTTCGTACAGTATTCCTGTAGAATATCCAGAATCGATGTGTAACTATAAAGGTTAATCTTTAATTCTAGCCAATCAATTTTCATCCTACACCTGATCTATGAAAACGGAGAATTACCTATATAAGGAATATGAAGAACACAGTAACCTTAAGAATACAACCAGGACCAAACCATTCTCACACACCTTATAACTATCTATGATCCTACAAGTTTGCCTCCACAACTAACACAGCAGCTTCATCGACTGGCAATCTACCCCAATTATATTATGGATACGCGTATTCCTCTAGTATTCCAAATCAAAGCCGCACAATACTGGCGTTTACGATGGCTATGATTACTCTACATATGGTGGTAGTAGTTATTATTATCCTACAACAGGAGTATCGTCCGCACCAAAAGCATCTACCGCGACTGTGGTTGAAGCACCTCCAGCCATTGTAAACTGTTTCCATGTCTTCAAATTCAAGCAAGTCTGGAATTATTAATCAACAAGTTAGAGGAATTGGCTCTGGTATCCATCAACCAAAGGATGACATTGTAAGCGAGCATCTTGACATGCAAAGCGAGATAAATAAGCAATCTGCTTCAAAAAAAGAAACCAAAGTCAATTATTAGAGCTGCAGGAGGTGAAATTTGGGAAGATCCAACATTATTAGAATGGGACATTAGTATGATATTTCTTTACAATTTAGGGTTTTTTTTTTAAAAAAAAAATGTTGCTGACCACTAAATTATGTTTTATTACAGATGATTTTCGTTTATTTTGTGGTGTGAAGTCACGGACGATATCTTATATAAAGCTCTTAGTAAATAACCATCTATACAAAAAGACAAGTTATCCGGGATGAACGTACTAATAAAAGTAAGGGATGCGGATGAATTTGTCAAAGCTTGGAAAGAAATGAACGGTAAACAACAAGATTTTTATTTTTTTTTTGTTATCATTAGTTGGTTTTTTTTTTTTTTTGTGGATGCTGAGGGCTAATTTTTGTTTCTTGATAACAGGAAAATATGCGGGTAATAGACCAATAAATTACGAAAAAGTAGAAAAAGTACATGGAACATAGATGTTAAAAATAAAAAACACCATCCTTACAAATAGAAATGATAAGACATAGTATCAATGATGAAATTATTTGAGTATGTAGTGATGACTAATACGTTTATGGTTTGTAATAAAAGAATGTTAATTTTAAATTTGTACAAGGCTATATTATTGTTCTTTTTTTTTCTATATTGGAAATTATCGTCTTGAATGCTTTTTTTATGACGTTTGCTTTTTTCCTGTGGAGCGGTTCCTTCATCACCAAAAACACACTTGGTTGTATGAAAAGTGTCAGATCCTATACAACGTATATAATGATCCTTTGATAAAAATTTAATATGTTAAGATGAGATCGGTAAAAAAAAAAATTATTGGAAGTTTATGACTCACCGATAAATAGAAAAACCAAACCCATTCAAAGAACATGCTCACAATGTGAACATAGCCCACGTTATATAAATTATATCGAACATATATCTATATGCAATCAATCCAAAATGGCAAAGTTACATTGAATAATAATTAAATTAAAAAGAAATACTTGCTCAGTCAATCCCCTAGAGTTTAAATCATTGCTTGGTCATTCAACATTTCCATTAGGTCCAAACCTCGATGATCCATGTGATATGATTTTCATCCATAAAAACACACTAATACCCAAAGTAACAAAGTATGACACAGCGATCCGACTTGTGAACGTTTCGTTAGGGTGATCATCAAACTAATATTAGTTATTTATGTGAAAATTTTTTGTGAAAATCCAAATTTACTGCGGATAATAGTAACTTTCGGTACAGTTTTCTCCCGAACTAACATAACAATTGCAATTAATTTTTCTGTAGAAGATATAATGATTAGCATTAAATATTGTAATAATGTTATTTTTTCGATTTTTTTCATTTATGAGTGGTTAATTTCTTTAACAATGTAAGCGAACTTTACTTAATTTAACAAAACATATAAGATATTAAAATCTGTAAAACAATGGTTATTATCGAAAAGAATGAAATAAAAGCTATAGATTAAAAAAAAATATGGCATAAAAAATTTGTATACTTCACGCAAAATTGTATCTTTGTAACGTACGTATTTAAAAACGTAAATTTATTAAATATAGTTAAAAATATGGACGATAGTAAATTAAATCTTGTAGTATCATTAATAAATCTTATGAAACATAGGAATGGTTCTAAAGCTGGCAAGGTTGTTTCAAAATATTTGCAGCAAAAAGTTTATAATTTCATTCATTGTTTGAATAGAAGTCATATAAATATATAAAAAATACATTCGAAAAATTAATTGTTTACAAAAAAAAAAAATTATATGGTAAAATTGGAAAGTCTAAACAAATATGCAAACAACACATCTCTAAGGTTTGTTCTATAGCTTGCAAAGCATCTATTATAATTGATAAGAAATTAAAATTAACAATTCAAAATAGGTTTATCTTAAATAAAAAATAATTTAATATTAAACCTGTTTTTATGTTTATATATATTTGTAAAATTGGAGAAATGTCTTATCAAATCTGTTATAACTTATAATAAAAAAGGTAATTGAATAATTAATGATTTTCTGTCAAACACTTGTTGAATAATATCAAAATGTATTAAATATTCATATTATTTAACAATGTAATATTATTAAATTTTCTAAATAATTTACTTTTGGAATCATAGCAGATGAGTTAACATGTAGTAATAGTAAAGTTTTTGTTATACATATGTTTTATATATTGAAATCTAGTTAGTAATAAGTCAAAAATTATTTTATTAAAACTTCAAGATTTAACTCAATGTACCAAGACATTAATTACACATACTGCTATTAAATTATATAAGTAATATTAACTAGACTTAATTAAATATTTAACTTGAACAACAAACAATATAATATATATATCAGATTATAAAAATAATATTATAGTTTTATTTAATAAAAATTAATTCAAATTTATTTAGAATTTTTTGTACAATTTATTTGACAGATAAAATAATGATGAATTTTGAAAATATTATATTTAAAAAACTTAAAAAAAAATTTTCAACTTAAAAACATTTGTTTAATTTACTTTATTGGACAATTGCATAATAGTTATAATGAAAGTAATAAAGATAATTTGATAAATATAAAATTATTCTACATATTTGATTTATATGTTAAATTATTTAAAATTCAATTAACTCAATTTTAAAAACCTATATGTCAATTATAATTATATAAATTACAAACAACAAGATAACTAATAAAGAGAAAAAATATTTATAAAATTTTATTTTTAATTTTTAAATAAACAAACTTACAAAAAATACCAAAAAATATCTTAAAAAATAGAACTTATTGATAATAACTTAATGATCTGGTTTTAAAAATAAAAATAAAATAATTTATTAAGTTTAATAAACAAATATATAAATCTATTATAAGTTTTCTTACTGAATTTGATAATAAACCATAAGTTCTTAAATTAGATAGTCAACTATTACTATTTTTACCTGATCATTGGACCTATAAAGTGCCTAATATAGTTATTAAATAAATAGAAACTTATTTAAAATTAATAATAATATCTGTTTATTCTTTGTGAAATGTTATTAATACCCTAAACAATAACAATTTTGAATATTTTTTAATAGTTTAAAGCTTGGTATTAATAAAATCATAAATTCTTTAAACCTTAAATGAATATGTGACTTAATCTTTTATTAAGTGTTTGTCAATTAGGTAAAAAATATAATAATGAGTTTGCTAGAAGTTATTTGTATATAAGATTAAAAACAATGAAATCAAATTTTTAACTTAAAAAATCACATTTTATAACCCTTAGAATCTGATATTAAACAATAATTTTGAATGTTATAAGCAATTAAAGATTTAGCATTTTATATAAATTAATAAATTTGATAAATTATTAATTATTTTTTTTCTTTACTATATGAATTCATCAAATGCTGAATTTATTATATCATTATTTACCAATAACAGGTTGAGGGATTGTCTAATCATTATGATCTCAAATGTCATACAAACATGAACCTCAAAACCAAAGAAACAAAACTTTACCTTTCAAACATCAAAAAAATTTTATATCAAATAAGAAATTAGTAATTCAAAGAAAGAATAAAAGAAGAAAATTGGACAAACCTGATGATAAAAAAAAACAGATAACGTTTGGAGAAATAGAGGCCGACAATTTGTTTTTGAAATTAATTTCCGAAATTTCTGAAATTATCAACAAACCGGTAAAAAATCCCTACATAATATGACTCTGACTATATGATTTTGATTTTATTAGTTTGATGATCACTCGTAATGATATAGAATTCTGAAATCACCTGCATAAGAAAAAACCGCAAAGCAAAATGAGTTTTACCGTTTCGCAGTTATATCGATATTATTGCTATTGTAAATTTACTTATGTTCACGATGATGAACCCCATTTAAGATTCTTAAGACACTTGAGATTCTCTTGGGCAATTATTTTATCAGATTGGTTTGCCTTTAATATCATGTTATTACTAAGTAAAGGTTTATAACTTTTAAGTTCTTACCATTTTGACTTAAAACACGATATAGAATAAAAGTAAACTCTCGAAGTTTACTTTTTATATATATGTGAAATTTAATGGTAGCACAGTTTTAATCGGTGACATTGGTTTATCGTTATCATTTATCGTTGAATACGAAATCTTTGATCTTGTACTAAATTCCAGTTTATATCATGGTTGGTTTTTTTTTTTTTATCCTTGATTATCGGGATTATTTCATAATACATAAAATATAACGATGATACGTTACTTTGTTGTTTAACTGGGATCGTAGAGACACTTACTTGTATGTTAACTATAGGTTGTCCTCGCAGCGTCAATATGCACAAAGGGCGGGAAAGGTATTTTCGGCAATCGTTTATCCTAATAAAATCAATTTTCTATAATTATTAACATTTTTTTGCTATTATGAATTACAGGTGTGATTTCTCGGCAGTTTAGAGAGATGCCACGTGCTAGAATCGAAGGTCTTTCCCAAAGTTAACTAGCGCTGGACAGCAACATACTACTATTGAGACTGAACATGTTTGATATGTTTATCAGCAACTTGACGAGCTTTATATGGTTCTTATTACAAATAGACAGTCCAATATCTTACAAAATATTGAAACCTTACATCTGTTCGCTCGCGTGGTTTCGGATATATGCCATTCAACTGACGAGAGAGAGATTTTAAGAAATAGCTTCGAATTGTTGAGTGCTTTCGATGAAATCGTATCCTTAGGGTATCGAGAAAATGTCAATCTCGCTCAGGTCAAAAAGCATTACAGAAATGGAAAGTCACAAAGAAAAGATCCAAGAAATAAATATTATATATATATATATATATATTAAATATAAAAAAAAAATGAAAACCTAGTTTTTTAATTGCAGAATAAAGAGCAAGAAGCTGAAGAAGAATTAAAAGAAGGGCTAAACAATTTGAAATGCAAAAAAAAAGAATGTTCAAAAGAGGAAGTGGCACTCCGTTCGGAAGCAGTTTTGGTCAGTCTATTAATAGACCGTCTTCTTATTCCGAACCACAAGTGCAAACATCCTTTGAAGAGGGTATACGTTCTACGTATAGTAGGCATGATATTTATATAAAAGTATTTTTTGATCTTAATTCTAAAAGTCTATTTATTCTAATTATCTTTTCTTATCTAGTTTCTCCAACGCCATCACCTTCTAAAGCTAAGGGTATGTAATTAGGCCGAAAAAACAGAAAGGTGTGGATTTGTTTGAGGCTGTTAAGAATGAAGTCGGATTTGATGATGTATCCGAAAAGACTAGTGTTAAATGTACATCTATTCCAAAGCCCCCGTTGAAAGGTGTGATATCTTCAGCTATCTTTTCTATGATATAATAAATATTTGATATTGTTATCATTTATTGAGAGTTATTCATGTGATCTTTGCAGTGTTCACCTATCAGTCACTGAAAAGATCTCTTAAGGCTAACAGAGATGGTGGCCTCGAAAATTAGAGGTAAAATGGGATTTGGAACTTACTATTTCCGATCCAAACATGACACGAATCAAAATTTCTGATCGTGCAGTTGATGATGGCAATCTACAGCTTAAGGTTTTTTTTACTTTTTTTTTTTGTTTTTTTTGCGCCTATATATAACATAATAATAACCGTTTTTTCTCTTTATTGGAAAATCTCAGATACATCCCAATGTTGACAAGAAATATTTTCTATTGCTTTGAAAAACCCTGGTAAAGGATTTCCTGTTAATCGGCCATTGGGTGTTCTCAGATGGCGACTCATTACAAAAGATGAGACATTAGTTCCGTATCAAGTATGTATAATATAAATGTGGATAAATTGACGTTATAAATTTAATTTTCTATTGATACATCTTTGTTTAGTAATTGTTGACCTTCCCCTGCTGGTGATGGAACAATCGATGTCAAATCGAATATGAATTAGAAAGTGATAATCAAGAATTTAAAGATGTAGTGATCTCCATTCCATTGCCGTAAGTATATTCTTGATATGTCATAAAGGCTAGTATATTTATCTAATATATATATATTTATCCTGCACTAAGTCCTGGTGGAAATCCTGTTGTTGATGTTGATGGCCATTATGAAGTAAATAGACAAACTAGAACCCAGAATGGCAACTGCCTATCATCGATGCGTCTAACAAACAAGGATAGCTTGAGTTCAATATTGCTGGCGATGAAGTTATTGTGTTCTTCCATATTGGGGTTTCCTTTATAAGTGAAAAATTGTTTTGTGACATAGGGTTATTAAAACACGTGGATTTATGAATTATTTATTACTCGTAAGACTAAATTTATAGATGATAATAATAAAATTTAATGCCTTATAGCGTATCCTCCATCTATATAGTGATCTTGATTGACTAAATTTTAAGATTCAGATCAAATATGCTCGTAGTATCTCTTGCGGTTAGTGGTATGATCCGTTCAAATCCGGATAATGCGGATTACACACGACTAAGTCCTTATGCTATTCGCAGCTATCCGCATATTTTTTGACCGTATTGAACAGAATCCATACTGATGATCAACGGTTCGCATATTTGTATATGGGTTATAAGATTTCGTACAAATAATATCTTTAGGGATTGGAACCGTTATTCGTTTAACCGCATTTAACTGTTTATTTATGTTATATCGACATGGTTAAACGAGTAATAAATATTATAAACGGTTAAATCGTTTATTATAAACTCATGTCCCATACAGAGGTTACATCAACGTGATTTGTATTTAACGGTGCGATAATAAATAAAAACTTCGCAAAACATCTTTATAAAGAAGTAAATAGTTAAATTTTATATTCTTTATATATTTTAATTTAATATAAATATATTTAACATAATTTTTTATTCAAATATCTCATGATTAACGGTTAAACATAATTACTATAATATTACTTCATACACTCGACACTGCCACCAAAATTGGCATATTCCTTATCTGCTATTTATTAGCAACTTTACCCAGCCAAATTTACAAGAACAATCCCGCATTAGCGAAGCCTAAACATAAAATAAAATAAAATAAATTAAGTTTAGTAAATGTGAATAACACTAAGAGATGCTTTAAGCATAGTTTAAACTTCGAAAGTCTGAAGAGATACTTTGAGCATAGTTTAAACTCCAAACCAAATTATAACAGATTACTCTGTCATCATTCTAACCGGGTATTAATCTTAGACCAAAAATATCTTTAAAGAACCAAGTGGAGTTTACGTAGGTTCACAAGCTTAGCTTATTAGATTTAGTTCAAATCTGAACTTTCTTGCTTCTAAAAAAATATTCAATGAGAAAGACAATTGACATTTTTAAAATGATCGAACTTAGACTTCTTTCTTCGAAAATAAAGTTTGGGAATTTGTAAATAAAAAAAAACAGCTACGTAATCAGGGCCACGAAAAATATCGGTTTGCAATATAAGTTTCCACAAAAAAATTTTACGGCACATGATTTTTAGCCAATTATATCGAAGTATCAGGTGTATCGTGAAATCAAAACAATCGAATTAAGCGAAAAGATTTTAAAGTAATAAGCATCATATTTAAGATTATGATTAAGGATGAGGAAGGTACTAAAATTTTACGAGGAATGTTTTTAGTTAGAACGCAAAAGGCAGTTTCATCAGTAAAATTTCGAGTTAATGGCGATTTTTTAAAAAGACGTGATCACGTTACACCTGATTCTTCAATCTAATTAGCTAGAATCATGGGTCTGTCTAAAAAATTTCGCTCATTATGTGTGATCCATTAAAAAAATTTCGCTAAGAAAAAAACATTTCGCAATTAGTTTAGGGTTAGGATCCTACCATTAAATTAGTATTTGACTTAAAGGGCTATAGTTCTAGTAAAATTTCCCAAGGAAAATTTTCGTTAGTACGCAGAAGGCACTTTCTTAGCCAAAAATTTTAAGCTATAAGCGTTTTTTTGTTTTGATTTTTTGCACTTTTTTTACATTACACCTTATCTCGAAATCTGATTGGCTAACGAAATTTTTTAGATTGTATTTTGGTGAGCTACAAGGGTTGTTTTGTGTGTAACCCAAAATTTAGCTTATTAAACTGCCTTCTGCGCATTAATTAAAAGGGTTTTTTGTAAAATTTTTTGTAAAAAATGTTTTTAGACTAAATTCTCTAAGTTTTTAATATTAAGTAATACTTGACTTAGTATATTTAAGATTACAGATACATAAATTTAACTAATCAGCAAGAAACAATTAATATACCACAGATGTAATTTCTAAAATTTGTTATCTGTAGAATTTAAATAGTCTAACAAATTCTATAAAATGAAAATTTTATATTACAAATATATAACAAAAATAATAAGTTATATATAATTTATTATACTCAAAACTGATTAGTAAAGTTTTTATTAATTTTTTTACTTAAATTAAAAATATTTATAATTATATTAAGCCTAATGATCATTTGTACCGAATTTCACACCAACAAAAATGAAAAACTTATTGGAGAAAGCAGAAGAGGCTACTATATAAATAACGGTTTTTATAAAGGTCAAAGTGGTTCTTCTACAC
>CAJVQA010000501.1:0-33556 GCA_910591915.1 Cetraspora pellucida
TCTCAGTTTACAGATTTACATGGCCACAGATGCCCTATGACCTGCCAGTTATCTGGTGTGACTGTGTTACAGGTACTGATCTTAACTGATCAATAGATAGCCATTGCCATAGTACCAGTTTCAAGAACTTATCTTGTGTTTGCACTGTCTAATGCCAGTTTGCATTCCTTCATGTAACTTTAGCATTGCACAGATGCCTGTATACACCAGTATAACATAGGTGGTTTTTCAAATTTTCGCTGTCTGTGGGTTTTGAACTCCCAACCTACCACTTGAAAGGTTGACAACTTATTCACTTCACTAAGTTGCCACACCCATATCCTTGTGGTTATGTAAATTCATTGAAATTGGATAACAAGAAATTATTTAAAAAGATCTAAGTAAAGAGATAGTTGGATTTTCAACAATACTACTGTAAAGGCTAGTTCAGGAAAATGAATACTCAGATCTTAGTAATCAGATAGCCAAAAACTTTTAAGTTGGGAGTTTTAAAGATATCAACAACCAAGTCACCAGAATAAACTAGAAGAAAAGAATATTGGGTCAACCTAATATATTGATAGACTTATTATAATTCTATATAAACTATCTGAATTGAAAGTCTGGCAAAATTCAGAAGTATACTAAAGTATCAGAATTATGTTGTAAAGTAGTTGCTAGAGTTTAAATAAACTTTACAAGAGTATAGTGGTTTAATGATTAAGTCCTGACTACAAGTATTGGTTCTGTCATAGTAATATTTAGGTTAGCTATAAAAATAGGTACAGAAGACTCTGAGAGGTTTATCTTAAGAATAAATTAGTTATAAGGTTGAGATGATAATCTAGACATCTGAATATAACCTAGTGAGTTAATACAGGTTACAGGTTCAGAGAGTTTAAAGTAGAACATCCAAGCAGAAGTATTAAATATGACAATTGATAGGAAACCTTTGAGCAGACTTCTTAAATAAGTAATATAAAAAAGTTATATGTGTAGCTAATTGTATACTCTTCTGTAGTGGTTCATTAAATCACAATACCAATAAGTAATTAATAAAAGTCAAAAGACCAAAGAGTCATCTTAACAAAAAAAAAAAGGTCTAAATAGTTAGAATCAAAAAATCAAAATACAAAACATTGGCAGTAATCAAAACAGATGAATATGAAGATAAAGACATATCTTAGTTAATACTAATAAATAATAATAAACTTGTAAGATTAACAAATATTGATAAAAATTATAAAGAAAGAAATTACTAGAGCCAATTTATGACAAAGTTAACAGAACTTCCTGAAAGTACATCAGAAGTAATCTTGCTGTAATGTCTATGAAGTAAGAGTGCAAAGTTTGTTTATATCTTATCAAACAGAAATAAGAAGCAAAAAGAACAGCAATAATTACTTTTGCAACTAAAGAGAAAGTAAATACAGCCCAAACTAAACCAATCAGATACAACAACTTTCAAGTCTACTAGGTGATAGAAAAAAAAAGAGAAACAAAAAAAAAAAAAAGTTCAAAAAACAGAAGAAAAGAAAATATAAATAGATCTAATCAAGACACAGATTTAAAAGGTTATAAAAATGTAGATACTCTAAAAAACAAAAACTATAAAAACAAAAGAAGAGACAGAAAAAATGCAAATACAAAAAATTAATTACAAATACAAAACCTTTTACAATGCATATTAATTAGACTTGAAAAACTTAAGACATAAAAAGTGCAATCAAAAACCTTTACTAAAGAGAATAGCCACAATACTTCTTAATTTCATTACAGTTAAACCGAAGAATAAAGATATAGAAACAGAAGTCTCTTTAATGTCAAAAAGAAAAAACAAACTACAAATCAAAAGAATATATTACATCTAAAAGAAATAAAAGAAAAGACAAAAAAAAAATAAAAATAAAGAAGGATCCAACTTAAATATAGTAGTACATAATATCAACAGCCTTAAGAGAAATAATTAAAAAATTAAAACATTGTACAAATAGCTAATTGACAATGAAATAGATATAATTGGCATAGCAAAAACAAATATTTTAAATAAAAAAGGTTTATTTATTATAAGAAATATAAAAGAATATAAGAGCTTTTGGGCAAATTTAAATTCAGAAAAGAAAAAGAACTCTGATATTGGCATACTTATTAATGAACATTAGGAAAAACACTTTGAAGAAATAAATAAAACAAATGAAAACATAATTATAGCCAGATTTATATTCAAACAACTAGGAATAGTAATTATAATGCTATATATGCCATTTAATAACAAAGAAAAATATAAAAAAATCCAAAAAACAGTAATAAAAAAATACATCAAATAATCACAAAAAACACAGATAATAATAATAGAAAATTTTAATAGTGTAGTTAATAATGAACTCAATAAATCAGATAATTCAAAATGAAAGTCAAAAAAATAAGATCCTTTTCTCAAATGGCTTATAAGACAAAAGCTTTGTAATACATATAGAACAATAAATTCAAAATTTAAAGAATTTTCCTAGTCAAGTAGAGATTTAAGTTCAAAAATCAACCAAATATAGATAATAAAAGACTTATTATAAAGACTTTATGATGCAGAAATACAAAAAATAAATATATGCACAAACAGCAATCATAATATAGTGCTAACAAAAATAGATCTAAAACACTTAATAGCTACATAAGGTCTAGCAGAACTGAAAAGATTTGATCAACAAAAAACAATTTATCTATATGACAAAGCAACAAAAAAAGACTAAAAAAACTACAAAGCAGAACTCGACTAACAACTAAGAAAAAAATAAATATACAAAATCTAAAAAATATATCATATAAGTTAAATAATGTGAGTATGCCAATAAATATAAAAAATAAATTAAATAACTGATATAATATTATCTATAATAGTATACAATTAGCTGCAAAAAATTACTTCCTAAAAAGAAAGTACTTAACATAGTAGAAAATAAGAAAAAGCAAACAAAAAAGCAAAGCTTACCAAAGTATTAACACAGTTAAGAAGATAGATTAGAATTAATAAAATAAACATTAGACTTGATTTTCTAAATAATAATATACAAGAACTTAATAAAAAAATAGAATATATTAACTAGTACCAAAAAACATATATTGAACTAACATCAAAAGGTTGGATGAAAGAACTAATAAAAAATCTCAAAGGTTGATAGAAAATATTCTATACAAGAAAATCAAATAAGATTAAGACCTTAAAAAAAAAAATCAAATAAAACATAGAAAAAAGATATTAAATAATTAATAGCAAATAGAAAAAAATGCTTACAAGTTTGCTCAACAGACCAAGTAGGAAAATTCAAATAAACAGACTTATAGAAGACACAAATAGCTATAGAAAATTAATTGTAAAACCATTGAAGGTTCTTAACAAAACAAAAAAACATTTTCAAAACCAATTAAGACTCTGAAATTTTAAAAAAGAAAGTTTAAGCAGTAAATAAAAAAAGATCTATAAACCCAAAACATCAATACAATTAAATTGATACAAAGATATAAGCCAAGATATCACAGCAGATAATGGTTAAAAATGCCAACAGACTTAAAAAAAAAATAGTTCTAGAAGTTACAAAAATCACTTAAAGGCTTATATAGGCAGCAGAATTTTATATACAAAAAATATTTAGAATTTTTGCAAAAATATGCATTAAGGCAAGTGCTATGCCAAAAAAATGAAAATATTACAAATATATCTTATACTAAAAGAAATAGAATGACAATATAACTTAAATAATATCAGACCTATTGCTTTGCTAGAAACTTTAAGAAAATACATAATGAAGATTCTAATAAACAGATTAACACAAGTTTTTACTAAAAAAAAAATACTCAAAAGTTCTAATTTTATGAGTTTTCTAGAAAACTTAACAGAAGAACCAGTATATATTATTAATGTATTAATAAAACATGCCAAAGACAATAACAAGGAACTATGATTAGTTTTTTAGAATATGAAAAAAGCATTCAATTTAGTATCTTTATAAGCACTAGATCTGGCAATGAGAAGACTTAAAATGCCTAAAAAAATTATAAATTTTATATTAAATTTATTTGAAAAGAGACAATTTAAAATCATTACATATTGGAAAACTACAAAAACATAGAAAGTAGAGAATAGTATTGAATAGAATGAAGTATTATCATTATTAGTATAGAGAATATTTTATAACCTACTATTCAAAAGGATTTAAAAGAACTTAAACCTTAGATATACAGCTAAAGGAAACATTTCATACAACTATAATCTTAACTATTGCAAAAAAATAAAATAAAGGCAAGCAGTAGTAGCCTTTGCTAATGATACAACTTAAATTGCCAAAAACAAAAAACAGATAAAGCAAACAATTCAAATAGCAGAAGAGTTTTTTAAAATCAATGATATTCAGATTAAATAAAAAAAAATTGAAACTAGTAATTATAAATACAAAAGAAAAAATAAAAAATAAAAAGATACAAATAGGCAACAAATAGATACCTAAAGAAAATATAAACAAAATAATAAGATTCTTGAAAATATAGCTTAACAATAAGCTAAAAGAGTCTTTAGTCAAAACAAGACTCAAGAAGTTGTATATACAATAATAAGAAGTCTTAAAACCAAAAAAATAACAATAGCACAAGTAGTCTATATTAATAACATATGCATAGTGCCTAAGCTTACCTACTTGCTACAGATAATAAAATTATCTAAAGCAATAATAAAAGCAATACAAAAGCCAATTTTAAGAGTAGCAAAATACAAACTTAGAATTGCAAACACAGTAAGCAATAGTATTATGCTATATAGAAATCTTAGAAATTGCAACTCTTTTTGGCATTAATTATTAATAAAGCAAATTACAAGTTTGCATATATAACTTAATACTATAAGTCCAGAAAAAGCTCTTACCAAAATACAGATCAACTATAAACTCTTATTAATAAATATATTAGAAACTAATTGGTATTATAATCTATCTAAAACATGCAAAAGTTTATAAAAAGACAATTTAGCATGTTATATTATACTTAAAGCTAAAGAAATACAAGTAACAATAAGAATTATAACTTTAAATTTTAATATAGAAAAAAAAAATACAAAAATTGCAAATTTACTAGATGATAATTTTACTAAAAACACAACTAAATTTCTTAAAAAGTTCAACTTAGTTTATACAAATTAGTTAATTTTGAAGTTAGGCAATAGAATAATCTTATGACAACAACTTAAATTATTATAGAAAAATCAAGCAAAGGCAAAAAAGCCAAGTAGTTTACAAAAATAGAAGAAAAAATATTAAAAGACAAAGAAAAAAAATTATTAATAACAGGTTGAAGAATAAATAAACCAAACTGTCTTGCTCTTGAAGTACTACCAAAACCACTTTCTTATAATAAAAAAAAAAAGAGTGGGTTTTAATAAAAACAATAAAAAAAGAAAATACAAAGTTAATAATTAAAAAGATTATAACAAAAGGCTTTAAAAAGATTATTAACAAAACACTAATATAAAGTAAAGCAAATAAAAATAACAAAAGTAACTTTATCCAAATGTAAAAACTGCAAATTAAACTAAAATCAAATTAGTTCAGGCTATAAAAAATAGATTAATAAAGTTAAAGTACAAAAAGAAATTTTAGACTATGTTAGAAAACATAAACAACAAACTCTAAAGTTAGACTAAAAAATAATAAATTTTTCACAAAAAATGAAAAAAAAGTACAATAAAATAAAAATAAAGCTACTCAAGTTACATTTTATAACTTGAATATTGAATCATCAAAAAACATCTATTAGCAAGCTAATAAAAAAAACAAACTTATGAAACTTAACTAAAAAAACAAAGAATAATCTAAGGAAATATTAATTTTCTATATAAATAGTTTACTAAGAAGTGCATTAGAAAAAGAAGATTTAACAGTAGACCAAATAGGATCAGGCTAGATGCAACTAGATAAAAAAAAAAAAAAAGTACTAAGTAAGGGCTGTTTTGATATATAAAATTAGATATTATTAACAAAACCAGAGCTATTAGCTATTTGGTTTGTTATACTTATAGTACTAGAACAAAGAAAAGTAAAGATTTGTACAGATAACATAATAGTAATTGCAGAACTTAAAATTGAAAAAAAAAATCAATTTATTAGATAATAACTAAAAAAAAAAAAACTACAATCTTTAGAGAATATTAAAAACATTATAGAGTTAAAAAATTTAGAAATAGATTTATTTAAAGTTAAAAGCTATAATAATAATAAATAGAACAATAAAGCAGATAATTGGGTGAAAAAGAGAGCTAAAATAGATAGTTTATATAGAATAATAGAAAAGATTTCTTAAGAAACTAGCATTTTAATTTATTAGAAAAAGAAATTATAAAAGATCTAATAAGAAAGTTTATTAAAGAAATTTTAGATCTACAAACAGAAATTAAATAAAGTTTTTTATCAGTAATTAAAAAGATAGAGCCAGACAATAAAAAGAAAGTATATAATTAGATGTATTTATAAAAAAAGATTAAAAACCAAAACAGAAACAGATATACAAGTCAAAAAAGAATACACAAATAGGAACTTTAATTAAATACCTTAATAATAGATTATCATTACTAAAACCTCTAATACAACAAAGACTAGATCTTTACAAAAGTCTTTTTTGCATACTCTACAATAAAGGAAAAAAAAAATCTAGAACATTTGGCATTATGCAAGTATTATAAGAACAATTAAAAAAAAATAAAAGATTTATTAATTAATCTTGTATAAACTAAACTCTTAAGTAAAATACAAGTAACTACAAGCAAAAGGTAACTTAAAGAAATTCTTTAGCAAATAAACAAGCAAAAAAAAGAAAAAATAAAAATAAAAATAGTTAAATATCTAGTTTAAAAAAAGACAATTGATCTAGAAACTCTTTTTGCAAATCCTTTATACAAATTTTAACTAAAAATTTGTCTATACAAAAACATTTATAACTATTTATTTTACTAAGTTACCTTGTTTTTGGCTCTTAGATAAACTTGTTCAATATTAAATTTTATATTTATTTTAAAAGTTTCAAGTCTTTAGGATTTAAACTCATTAAGAAAAATGTACTGATGGCCTTTGGCCTTCAGAATTTACAATTTTAATTATTACACAAAAATTATTGTCACAACTTACTTTATACTCTTAAGTAAAAGTATAGAATACACTTTTTTGAGCAAAACAAGTTCTAAACAAAGATTTTTGACCAAATATTGACTAAATTACAGTCAAATTTAATATTTACTCTCTTGTAAAAATTCTTTTTTTACTTTTTATTCTTACCTTGATCTGCTTATCTTTACATGTTTTTTGTATAACATCAGATTACTTCTTAATTTATATATTTAATTAAATTTACATTAAATTTACTAATATATCCTTAAATAGAACCTTATTTAACATATAATCTACTCTTTTCTATATTTGGTTCTAATTAATTTTACATAAAAATTGTACTCTGTTAATACTATGCTATATTGGTAACTAATATTTAGTCACACCTACTATTCTAGTTTATTATAAATTATAATTTTGTAATACCTTATTACAAAAATTATACAAACCTATATTAAGCTATACCTTATATTTAAACCTCTGTATTTGCCTACTACTCTTGTAAAATTATATACTTACAACTTTTATCTAACAAATTATCCTAAAAATGCCTACTCTTACAACAACTGAACTAAACTCCTATGATATAGATTATTATTATTCTAAATATAGAATCTATTATGAACTTGGTATAAATAAAAAAAACTTCCAAATCACTCCATATTTTTCTACTCAATGTTAATTCTAATTAATATAAAAGTCTTAAGAAAAAATAACATTACTTTAAAGTTCTTACTCAACTGACTATTGGCACATGTTTATGTGATCAATTTCATACAAATTTTATCTCTCACTTCTATAAAATTATTTAACCTACTACTCTTGGTCTTTCTAATATGCAATCCTTTCCAATTATTTCTATTAAACACTTTGAAAAAATTAGTGATACTCTATCTGCATCTTCTATTGTTAAACAACTTTCAACTCAAATTCCTAATTCTACTATTCTCTTTTCTTCATTCAATACTAATCCTATACCAACTGCTATTATTTTTCACTCTCAACATGTTTATACATATGTTTTATGTAATATCAAAAATCTTTCTTGTGTTCTTTCTCAAGAAAACAAATATTTATCAAATTATACTATAGCAATTCTTTTTAGAACTTGACTTATTTATCATAGTTGTATTCATAGAATTATTGATATCAAATTACATCATCTCTCTCAAACTAAAACTCTAACTCAAGAACAAAAGAAAATAGCTCATATATCCAAATTTATTCAAGATCTTGATTGGTTTAAATTATTTCTAGTTACAAAAGAAATGAAATTTAATTCAAAACTTAATACTTCATTTTCTCAACAATTATTTGAGTTTCTTAAACCCAACTTAATTCAATTCACATCTGGAAAACCATTTCTTCTGAAAACCCAAATATTAAATCTATTTTTAAATACTCTTTTGATTATTTATTAAAAAATATAATAGAGTGAAAACCCAAATTCTTAGTAGACATAGTTCATAAAACTAATCTATCAATTGATACTCATATTCCAATTTTTACAGAAATTTTAATTAATATCTTAAAACTGATCCTCTCTAAATTTCTTATTATATTTTTCACAAAACTCAATTATAAAAAAATTCTTTAATCTTATTATACTATTCCACCATATACATTTCAAAATTAACTTCAAGTTGCTATCAACTTTGCTTATTTATACTTTTTTCTTAACCTTACTTACAAAACTATTCATGCAAAAAAATTTGCAGAAGATCTAAATCTTCAACTATTTCACCTTACCTTACATTATAATATTAGTTATAATTTAATTAACAAACTTCTTTTCAAATATAAAATGATGAAAAGTTAAATGTTAATATTTCTTTTAACATTAATACTAAAAAATTTAAAAATTTTTTTCAAATACCTTCTCTTAAACTACATAGAACAATTCTTGAAAATTGGTTTAATAAATTCTTTGAAATTTATAAACATCATTCTTCAAATATCATCAAAACCAAAATTCTTAACTTTCTTAAATATTAAACTGCAACTAAATATGCTAAAGAGTATAAAAAACTATTACCTCAATCCTTTATTATTGAATCTATTACATCTCTTTAAGAGCGCATTCTATTAGTTAAAAAATTTGCTCTTTTTTATGTTCATATTTGTAAAAACTCTAATAAACACAAATGCACAGTTCTTCCATCTGATACTGAACATAATTTCCAAAACCTTTCTACATATTACTTTGATCAATTCTTCAAAAAATTTTTTGCTCCTGTTTTTGACAAATCAAGTCTATTTATCAGGTCTAATTAACTAGCATGAACTCATTCTACCTTAGACTTCTTAATCTTTTACAAAAATAATGAACATTCAGCCTTATTCAAAATTCCAACTTCAATTAAATTTCTTCATAAACTTGTTGATTCTACTGAAAAACAATTCATAGAAATCAACAAAACTGATCATAATATTAATTATCAAACCTACTACTTTTATAAATACTTTAAAGCTTTTCTTCAAGCAGTAGCTTAAAATGATGAAATCTTTAACTTAAGCTATGACCAAACTATTAAAAAAGCTACAACTCAAATTATAGATATTTATTTTCTAGCCAGAATTATTATCTATTTTGAAATATTTAAACAAAGTAATACAAATCTTTCTATTTATTTTATCTGAAAAAACACAATAAAGACTATTACTCTCAAACTGAATCTCTTATTATTAAGGAATTCAAATATATTACTCCTAAAAAAATTAATAACTTTGACCTTTTTAAACCTATTACCTCTCAACCTCCTTTTCAATAAACCTTTTTGCAAGTAACATTAAAGCAGCTACCACCTCTAAAATTATAATATACTTTACAAATAGTAGACCATTTTTAGAAGAGAATAATGTAAGTAAGTGGACAGTAAAGCCTATTTATACAGAAGACTGGGATTATGATGATCAGATCCAACATACAAAGAAGACTACAGTATTTTTCATAGCTGTGCAAGTCAAGCTTAAAATGGTGAGCAACCTTGCAGAAACCTATTACCTATTCTTAAATTCCAACTTCTCTTCTAACTTCAAAGATCCTTCTTATTACAATATCTTCCTAATTTACCATAATCTTCCAACTTTACCATCTAATTAAACACTTTTAAATTTTCTTTAATATCTAAAAAATAATCTATTTAATAAACTATTTAAAATCTCTATCAATACTATACTTATTGAAACATATGTTTATAAAAACTTAAACAACATTATAATATCAAATTACATATTTCTCTTCAAATCACTTTATTATCAATACTATAACTTATCTATCAAATCATATCAACAATACTCAGTTATTAATTTATTACCAGATTCTAATTTCTTTAATACTAACAATCTCAATATTACAAATCCTATCTCTCTTATATTATATTCATCTGACAATTCTTTAATTAATAATATTTCTTATCTTCAAACATCTCTTACACCCATAATTTCAATTTCTATAAAAATTAGTTTTTTAAATATTAACAGTCTACTTTAATATTCAAAAAAAAGCTTACTTATAGATATTATTAATCAACCTAATTTTGATATTTTTGGATAATTAGAAACACATTTTAGCCCTAAAGAAGAAAAATTCTTTAATCAAAATCTTCAAAATTATAACAACTTTTGGAGTTCTTATGAAAATCTTTACCAAGCAGGTGTTAGAATTTTTATACATAAAAGAATCTTTAAATACATTACTAGAATACATAATTATAATAGTAAAAATAGTCACCAAAAAAAAGAGACAGACACAAATAGTTATTCTAGATAATTTCAACTACACAGTAAATAATGTATTGGACAAACAACATCCACAAGCAACAAACTTCAAAAGATTACTAATCTTCAATTGGATGAAAAAGCAGAATTTTAGTAATAGTTACAGAGATATGTATCTAACAAGTCAAGAATTTACATGGTCAAATGAAGAAGCAGCAACAAGAATTGACTATATATGGGTATCAGAGGAACTGGCCTTAGGTCTACAGAAGGCAGAAATTGAAGATGCAGAGGGAATTACTGAAAGCGATCACAAAATAGTAAAAACAGAAATATGGATCAAACATATAACAACAAGAAATAGCAAAGCCAAAATCAAAAGAAAAAGACAGTCAAGAACAGTATATCTATATGACCAAGCAAAAGAAGAAAACTGGAAAAAGTACACGCAAGAGTTGCAGAAACAGTTAGAAGTCAAGGAGGTGCTAAAGAACATTCAAAAAAAGAAAAAATGATATAAACAGCATATGGGATGTATTAAAAGAGGTAATTATTACAGCAGCTAGTAAGCATCTGCCTAAGAAAAAGATATACAACACATTAACAAATAGAAGAAACAATCAAAAGAAGTGATACTAAAAAAAAGTTACAAAGATTGATTAAACATGCAGGAACAAAAGAAGGTCAGAAAGTAACAAAAGAAGAAAGAACTGAAATAAATGAGAAACTACGAATAATAGGAGAAAAGAAAGGTGCAAAACTGCCAAAATTACACAGGCAATAGTCAAGCATCTGGATAGAAGACTTAAAAAGTTGTCAGAAACTATTGCAGAAGAAAAAAAGAAAAGAATAGAAACAAGAACAGAGAAGACAAATAGAAGAAAATATAAACAAAAAATGTGAAATGATTAAAACAGATCAAGAGAAGATGATAGCCAGTCTGTTAAACAAACCT
Organism: Cetraspora pellucida; assembly: GCA_910591915.1. Classification (NCBI taxonomy): domain Eukaryota; kingdom Fungi; phylum Glomeromycota; class Glomeromycetes; order Diversisporales; family Gigasporaceae; genus Cetraspora; species Cetraspora pellucida. Next base: position 11,794 of record CAJVQA010000501.1, read on the forward strand.
TACAAAAAGATAACACTTGACAGATTTATTAAACAAGAAGGAGAATTGACAAACTTAACAGTAGAACCAGAGTTAGTTAAGATAAGTGTAGCAGAACATTACAAAAAACAATTCAAAATAAAAAATGCAAAACTAGAAGAAATGTTAAAGAGATAGAAAGAAGTTTACAAACTACAAGAACGTATTAAAGAGGAATAGTATACAAAATTAGAAGAAAGTATTAAAGAAAAGAAATGGGAAAAAGTACTGAGAGAACTTAAAACAAGAATAGCTTTAGACATATCTGGTATAAGCTACATACTAATCAAACAAGCAGGAAAGAAAATACAGAAAGTTTTTAGAGCCTTTGCTGATCTCTGTTTAGAGAGATAAGAAATATCAACCAAGTAGAAAATTGCACAAGTTTATCTAATACCAAAAGACATAGAGTGGAGATACAGCTTAAACAATATTTATTCAATAGCTCTAATCAAAATATTTAGAAAAGTAATAACAAAGATGATAACAAAAAGACTTGCCAAAGTGTTTATAGAAAGAGAAGTACTTAAGGGACCAAACTACACAGGTCTACTAGGAAACTCAACAGAGTAACCAGTGCATATCCTTAATATGATAATAGAAGAGGCAAAAGAAAAGAAATAAATGAATTCTTTTACAAGATATGAAGAAAGCATTTAACTCAGTCCCACTTAAAAGTCTTGAAATGGCATTGCAAAGAGTCAAAATTTCTAGAAGAACAATAAAATACATTTTAAACCTTTTTCACAAAAGACAACTAAAGATAATTATGGCTTATGGCTTAATGGAGAAGTAATAGCAGAAGACAGAATAGATCAAGATGAAGTAATATCACTATTAATATAGTGCCTCTTCTATGATTCATTATTAGAAAGAGTACAAGAAGATGAAAGTCTAAGATATACAATTGAACAACAAATTAATAAAAGAATGCAATGCAACAATGTTACAAAATTTTGCCAGGCAGCAATCACATATGCAGATGATACAACATGGATTGCAAACAGCAAAGGCCAGCTTTTAAAGATTCTAGAAGTAGTGAAGGAGTTTTTCAAAATGAATGATATAGAGATTAATGAATCAAAATCAAAGCTGCTAATGATGAATACAAAGGTTAAAAGAGAAAAAAGAGAAGTAGCTTTTGGCAAAAGCAATGTAAAAGAAGAGCCAAGAAACAAAATTGTTTATTCATTAGGAATATGGCTAAATAACAAAATGCAAGAAGTACTAGTTAAAAGAAAAGCTAAAGAGATAATTAGTCAGATGATAAAAGATCTCAAATACAAAAAGATGACAACAAGCCAGATCATATATATAAACAATATGGTAATAATTCTAAAACTAAGCTACATGCTACAGTTGACTAAAATCTCAGAAAAGAGAATACATGAAATACATCAACCAATAGTATGTCTAACAAAACAAAAAAGCAATTTGCAAAGAACATTAGAGAATTACATAATAGAATATAAAGATCTTGATAGGTGTAGAACATTGCAACAAGAGCTATTAATGAAGTAAGTGAGTGGCTTGCTATTAAGATTGAACAGACAAGACAGTTTAGGTTAATTAATGAAGCTAAGAATAATACAAGGTTGTCAAAGAGCAGGTTTGACAGAAAATATTTGAAAGTTAGAAGAAATGCCAGCTAACAAAGTATGTTGAAAGAACAACTTAGCATGTCTAATAGTAATAAAAGCAAGAGAACTAGTAATAAGTATAAGGATAGAAAGTAACTTATGGAAAATATTTGGATATGGTACTAAAATACGAGAGTTGTTGAAACACATTTGTGGAAAAAAAGTGGAATGGAAATAAATAAAGCAGGTCTAATCTATCTAAACCAACTGCTTGATACAAAAGGTAAGAAGCTAGTCATATGGCAACAATTTAAAACCTTTTGTGAATATTCAAATAAAGGGAAAAAAGTAGAATAGTTTAAAGAAATAAAGTCCAAAATGCTTAAAGAGCTGACAAATAAAAAGATCAAAGAACACTTTAAGACAAACAGACATAATACTCAAGTGATAAAAATGATATAGAAGGCCATGACAAAAGATAAAAGAAGAAAAGAATAAATAATATATGATACATAAGATAATAGACAATTAGGAAAGATAATAAAGAAGAAAAAGAAAAAGGTCTTATTAGAATATTGGCAAATACAAAATAAAAAGGATGAAATAGCAACAGAAATTAGCAGATATAATGGATGCACAGAAGAAGAAGGACAGAAAGAAAACAGTTGTTGGCAATAAATAAGAATAGACAACAAGATTAGAGTAATCTCTAACATATTGATAAAAAAGAGAAATAGCAAGATTAAGATAGCTATAGACTAGTTGATAGAAAAAGTAGAAACAGAAAGATTGAAAGACAGTAAGTAGAAACTTGAAGAACTAATAATGTTAGAAGAGTTAGAAACAGAAATAATTAAGTGACAGAAACTAAACGAGAATGTCAAACAAGAAATTCTGAAGATACTAAGAAAAAACCTATTAAGAAACAAAGACAAATATATTGTATATATGAATGGTGCTGCAAATGTGAAAACCAAAGAAGAAACATGAGGCAGAAGCATGGGTATAAAATGGATTCAAACAAATAAAATGCAAGAGTGACCAGAAGAAGAAACATTATTAGAACTAAAAGGATAGATGATATCAACAATAGCAGAATTAGTAGCAATATGGGCAGCAATCCTAACAATACCAAGAGAGAGACAAGTAGAAATATATACAGACAGTAATGCTGCAATAAAAAATATTAGCAGAGGTTTAAAGCAAATAAATAGAACAAAAATTCTTAAGAAAAATGTAATATAGATAATGAAGATCATAGATCTTATCAATACAAAAAGTATACAAATAAAGTTAGTAAAAGTTAAAAGTCATAGCAAGAACAAATAGAATGACAAAGCTAATGGTCTTGAAAGAAAGAAATGACAAGTAAGAAAGTAATACAAATAGAGAAAGTCAGTTGTAAAGAGATAGAGTACTGCCTAGAATAGGAAAACAAATGAACTGATATACCAGCAAGATTGTTATACAAATTGGTAACAAATGCAAGATTAGGAGCAAAATGAAAAGAAACAAATGCAATCAGAATGTTAGAACTAAAAACAGAAATCATGATTTATAACTAGACACAATTTTGAAAGAGACTAAAAACAACTAAAGAAGTGCATTGTATAACAAGAAGAAGTAGTATGAGAAGATGTGCATTTATAAAGTGTATAATAGATAAACTTTCAATGCTAGAAGAACTTAATAGAAGAAGGCCAGATATATATACAACAACAGAGTGCCAGGTTTGTTAAGATAAAGTTAAAGAAATACAGTCACATCTAGCATCATGCAAAGAACAACAAAGCCTTTAGAAACATATCCAAAAAGTGACTATTGCAACAGCCTAAAAAGGGTTAAAGGAAGAAGAAAAAACCTGCATCCTACTATATATACTATATATAGCACTCTTCGAGAAAAGTGAAGTAGAAGAAATAGAGATAAAAAAAGTTTTACTTAAAGGCTTAATTCTGAAAAAGACACAAGACAGACTAATACAGCTACTAAATACAAAAGCAAGACAGCAGTTTGTCAAAACAGTGACAAAAACAGCATGGGATACATTCTACAAACAAGTTTGGAAAATATGATATGAAAAGGTCAATGAATAGGAGAAAAAAGAAGGCATAACAACCAAAATGAAGAAGAAGAAAATAAAGAAGAAGAATCCAAAAAAGAAAGAAAAAGCAAATTAGCAGAAGATTGAAGAAGAAAAGAAACAAATAAAGGAGAAAAAAGATAGAATTAATAAAAAAACTAGAAAAACAATATTGAGGCTTGTCATGAAAGAAAGAAGACTCTTTTACTATAAACTTTAAGTAGTCAGACAAGTAGCCTACTTCTGTTTGAAGTAGTGCAACAGGTTGCACTTAGATACCCTGTGGGTGACTGGGTGATGCTAAACTTAGTTGTTAGATAAATCTATGTAATTGCAGAAGTAATTCCAAGAATCTTAATAAAGTATTAGCATAACTGCTTAAGTTTAAAAAAAAAAAAAAATTTAACTAGACAAAATTATTAATAAAGAAGAATAATAATAAAATCTTGTTATAAACTAGCAAAAATACTTATAAAGAAAAAAGAATACTACCAAAATTATTTTAAAACATGTTTTTTTGATCAAAATATTTATAAAAAAAGATAAAAAAAAATATAAACCAAAAGAGTTTATTAAAAAAGAATAATATAAAGGTTTTAATCAAGATATTTCTAAAGAAAAATAAAATAAAATAATTCAAGAGTTTAAAAAGAAAACAGTATTAGGAATTTTAAACATTATATATATATTAATTTAAGCAACAAACATTAAAGCATATAAAATTTTTAGAATATTTACTAAAATTTGTATTAAAACAAGAGCAATATCAAAGAAGTAAAAAATAGCACAAATTTATCTAATACTAAAAAAAGGTAAATAGTATTATAATCTTAATAATATTAGACCAATAGCACTACTAAAAACATTTTAAAAATATATAATAATAATTTTAACCAAAAGATTAGTTAGAATATTTTGACAAAAAAATATTTTTTGAGGCTCAAACTTCATAAGACTTCTAAAAAATTTAATAAAAAAGCCAGTTTATATTATAAACATATTAATAAAAGATACAAAAAAGAACAATAAAGAGCATTGATTAGTTTTATAAAATATAAAAAACTTTGACTTAGTATTATTAACAGCTTTAAAGACAGCTATAAAAAGAATTAAACTTCTAAAAATAATAATCAAATAATTTTAAACCTCTTTCAAGGCAAACAATTCAAAATAATTATATAATAAAATTATACAGAAGTATTTGTAATAAATAATAAAATAGAACAAAGTAAGATACTTTTATCTTTAATATAAATAATATTCTATAATTCTTTGTTCAAGAGAGTTCAAAAAGATCCAAAACTGTTTTATATTAGAAGTTTCAAATTCATACAACAATAGTTTAAACTATTTAGCAAAAACAAGTCAGAAACAAGTAGTAATAGCTTTTGCAAATAATACAACTTGAATAGCAAATAGTCAAGAGCAAACATTACAGATTGCAAAAAATTTTTTTAAACCAAATAACATTTAAATAAATAGAAAAAAGTCAAAACTAATTATTATAAACTTAAAAGAACTTAAAAAAAATAAAAAGATCAAACTTAGTAATAAATAAATATACAAAAAAGAAAAGATCAAAATTATAAGATTTCTAAAAATTTAGCTTAATAGCAAATTTAATAAAAACCAAATCAAGTTAAGAGCCAAAGAATTAGTATATTCAATAACAAGATTTTTAAATAACAAAAAAATAACAGATATACAAATATCATATATAAACAACATGTATAAAATACCAAAGTTAACTTATATACTTCAAACAACAAAGTTGTCTAAAAAAGTGATAGATGCTATTCAAAGCTCTATAATAGAGTTAGCTAAACACAAACTAGAAATTGCAAGAACAGTAAGCAATAATATAATTATATACAGAAATATAAGTAACTATAATATACTATAAAATTAATTTGTAACAAAACAAATTACAGTTTATATGCAAGATTTAATTTAATTAAGCCAAAAGAGATACTTACAAAAATTAGTTTAAACCAAGGCCTTCTGCTTATTGATGTAATAGAAAAAAATTAGTATAAAATTGTATCAAAAATATATAACAATCTATAAAAAAATAATTTAGTATATCAAATAATATTAAAGACAAAAGATTTATAAATGTTATTTTATTTTAATAATATAAATATTAAAGAAAAAAATAAAAAAATAAGAATTGCAAAAGTACTAGAAAACCAATTTACCTTTCAGATAGTCTTAATACTAAAAAAACTAAATATAATTTTGATAAACCAGCTTATTAATGAAGCAGATGACAAAATGATTTTCTGATATTAATTTAAATTATTAAGAAAAAAATCAAATAAAGATAGATCAGTTAGCTAGTTTAAAAAAATTAAAGAAATAATATTAGAAAACAATAATAATAAACAATTAAAATCTAAATATATATTATCTAAATAGAAGCAAAAAGATGCTTCAAACACCACTTAATAATTGATCAAAAAACAATATAAAAAGAAAGTAAATAGTATTAAAGTTAATAAAAAAAAGCAACTAATAACTTAATAATAAGAAAGATAGTTATAAATATACTAAAAAAAGTACTTATAGAGCATTAAAAGATAAAGTCTGTTAAAGATAAAACAAACTAAGTTCTTAAAAAATATGAAAAATGTAATCTTAATTATATAAAAAAACTAAAAAGTTGTAGAAAATAAAGTAATAAAGAAGAAGTTCAAGGTTTGTTATCAAGATTTATTAAAAAAGATGAAGAACTACTGCTTTTAATAAACAAAAAAATAATATATAACTGATAATAAAAAAACAAAACTAGGGTGTAGGTTCCATAGCTTAGCAGTTAAGCTCCCATACCCTTCACAGTCAAGATCAACAGTTCAAGTCTGACTGGAGACAAAATTGAAAAAGATTTTAGCTTCTGTAACCTAATAAGAAGCCTGTAATTGAATGTGAAGCCCTGTGGTTAAGTCCAAGTGCAGTACAATGATGAAAATAGGAATTCTCAGAAGGAGACCCAATCATAAAGTGCAAATAATATGCATAACAAGCAGTTATTACAGAAAATTACGGTTATAGAAAGATTGCGCATATAAGTCCTTTAGGCTAGGGCAGCACTAACATCCTTATACCTCCTAATATAAGCAGTACCAACATCCCTGCATCCAACTTGTAGGGTATTTGCTTGGAAGGATAATTAATGAATTGTGCAAATAAGTCTTAATTAAGATTTCAGGAGAGAATTTGATTAGGAGAGTATTCTGAAAGTAACTAAGACTGAAATAGTGAGAGAAGTGATGAACATGAGGACAGACTGTAATAAAAGATTGGTCTAACCAAAATTAGAAGCACCTCTGGTACAGCTGAATAATCTAACTATAGAAGGGAAAAATCTTGGAGGTTGGCATATAACTTCCTTGTACAATGTAAAAGTATCAAATCGAGTTCCTGGTCATACCTATATAGAATTCTATGATGAACAAAACTGAGATCAATTAACCAATATGAGATAAAATCTACAAAGTAGTATGACATTACTAGGGTTGGTGTAACTTCCTGGAGCATAACCAGAATTGTCCTACAGGTATTATTGAATAAGCTAGAAGCTTGCTATATATGGTAGTATGATATTACTGAAGTCAGAGAAACTTTTTAGATATAACCAGAATTGTCCTGTCTGTAAGCACAACAAGTCTCAGTCTCTACTATAAAAGGAAGCACTATGTTGAAGGTTAAATGCAGCATCAAGTTACTGTATAACATTAAGACCTGGGGCATTTACAGAAATGGTGACAGCAGACCTGACTTAAGATACAGGTTCTTTGCAGATCCTAGACTATTGTCAGAACATCTTAAAAGAATTAATAACAGGTACACCAAAGATGAGAAGATTATAAGAATCAAATATACCCAAATAGAACCAATTTGGGAGTGATATAGTGACAAAAAGGTGAGAAATGTGGTGAACAAGATAATACTAGATATATATAGTTAGATTAAAAGGCAGAAGAAACAAGACTAGGTAAAACATATGAGTAGAATATATGAATACGATTTACAGAAAACAGTACCTCTGGCATTTGGAATACCATATTAAGTTCAGTAGGTATCCTTGTTTGTGTAGTGGTTTAATGATGTGCCTTAACTGCAAGTGGTTGTTAAGATAACTGTATGCAGGCATGTGACAGACATGCACTTAGGTGCTATATAGGTAATTAGGTAAAGTCAGTGGTATAAAATTAGATAGTATATAGTACTAATAATAATTGATCCTAAAAATGTAATTGTAAAATTTGTATTATATCAAATTAAAGCTAATAAACCAACTGGCATTGTCACTAAAGTTCAAAAAAAAAAAAAAAAGCAGAACTGAAGGACTCTTTTTAATAATCCTCTATATCAATTTTTCTATACATACCAACTTATAAAAATTATATAGTTAGTATGTTTATATATAACAAAACTTTACCATATAGTATCTAGGTTCAAGAGTTTCAAATTGCATATGGGCTATATGAAAAAGAGTTGAAAAAGACAGCTCCTTGTGGGTTTGGCTTTCTGGTAGAAGTCTATAGAGTTATTGAAAAAGTAACTTTGCTTACAATCAAGAAAGTTTTGTTAAGCTATATCTGAGCAATAGCAAAGATAGAAACTTGGTTGAATATGCTATTCTATATAATGTAAACTTCTACACTTATTACAGTTGATACTATAAAAATTTCTTTCTTATTTTTTTTCAAGAAATTTTTATCTAAAAGTGGGCAATCTAGTTTATCTTCATCAAAATCAGCATTGTTGATCCTTCCAAATTGAGATTGTTTATCAGTTCTATTCAGAAAAGACTCATGTTGCAGATAAAGCATAAGTACATGTGTTTTGGAAAAATACAACAATGAGATAATATTAGAGATTTTTGACAAAGATGAAATGATTGGTCAAAAATGTAATAAGTGTTAAAATGTAAGATTTGATAAAAAGTATAATAAGTCATATATGAAAATAGATTTAATGACAAGAAGTCGAGGTGTCTAGCATATGGAAAATTCTTTGCCAGTTCAGTTTTGTTTGAATTGTTTCTCTTAGGATATAAGCTTTAGTATTAAATATATTAATTAGATAAAGTTAAAGTAGAGATTACTGTATTTAGTAATATATAATTTTTAACAAGCTGACATAGTCTTTATAATTAGTGACCATTTGTTTGACCTTCATTAGCAATCCTCTTCCTTTTCATTTCTTGATATTTGTTTTTTTATGTTTCTTTCCTATATATATTTTTTAGTGCATTCTTTCTCAATAAGAAAATTTTTTTTGGTTTTTTACCTTCCTATGAATGTTTAATATCAAATTGGTGTTATTCAATTGTAAGATGGCAGACAAACAAGCTTGATCCAGATTTTAGCAGGTCTGGTTTGGCAGGTTGCTTGTAAGTGCCAATTAGGGTAATCGCATAATAATGATATGTGGAGTTAGATATAGTTCTATTTGTATATTGTCTGTACTAAACATTTATAAATAAACTTCTGACTGGTTGACTATTGTGGTTGCCAAAGGTAAAAAAAAAAAAAAAAAAGCAGAACTAAAATAAATAAGTCTGAAACTCAATTTAAAGATATAATATATTATAATCTAGATATAAAGTTAATCAAAAAACAATAACTAAGTAAAGAACTAAAAAAACTTCTTATTTTTAAAAATTAAAAAAATTAATTAAATTCAAATAAAAAACTTATCTTTTATACAAATAGTTTATTCAAAAAATCAGTAATAAGAAATGCTTCAGATATTAATCATATAAAAGTAAACTAGATACAAGTTGATATAAAAAAAAAAATAATAGATAAAGATATTATAGATATCTGTAATTGACTTTTATTAACAAAATCAAAATTATTAACTATTTGGTTAGTGTTTTTAATAATATCAAAAAAAAAAGAATTAAAATCTATACAGATAGTATAATAGCAATATCAGGCCTTAATAAAGAAAAAAAACTAAAATGAAATAGACAATAAATTAAAGAAAAGAATTATAATTTGAAAAGAAGTATAATAAAATTATTTAAATTAAAAGATTAAGTTAAAATTAGATAAAATAAAAGAATATAGTAATAATAAATAGCTACTAAAGTAAATAAACTAACAAAAGAAGAAAGTAATATAGAAAATAGAAATAAAATTTTAAATATTCTATTGCCAAGTTCAAATATATTATTTTGCTAAAAAAAATATTTATAGAAGAACTGATAAAACAATTTATTAAAACCATCTTAGATTTTAAAATTGATTCAGAATGAAGATTTATATTAATTGTTTAAAAATTAGAACTAAATAAAGAAAATAAAAGCACAATTAGTTATTATTATAAAGAAAAATTAGAACTCAAAATGGAATCAGATATATAAGTATAAAAAAAAATAAAGAAATTGTAATACTAATCAAATATATTAATGAAAAACTATCAGTACTAAAGACTTTAGTAAAAAGATGTCTGAATATATACAAAAAACTTTATTGTATTCTATGTAATAAAGACTGAAAAGAAAATCAAAAACATTTAATTATATATAAAGACTATAGAAAAGAATAATCTATTACAAAACATTCAATTATTAATTTGATCTAAACAGTATTTTTAAAAAAAACTTATAAGAAAATAAGCAAATTAAAACTAACAAAAATCATATAAGAAAATTCAATAAAAAAGAAAAAAAAAAGTAAATCTAAAAGTATTAAAGGGTTAATCCAAGAAAAAATCAAAACAACATTACAAAACCTTATTCAAACTTTTAAAAAAGCTAAAGAATTCATAACTATATAGACCAATGCAATATAGAATAACTTTTTTAAAAATATATGAAAAAAATATTGTAAAGCAGTTACTAATTAGGAAAAATTAAATAAAATTAATTTTATAAATAAGAGGAAAAAAGTAACTATTTTAAGAAGTAATATAGTTAGTAGTTTAATAAATAGAATATATAAAAAAGTTATAAAAGAGAATTAAGACCAAACTATAAAAGAAAAAAAAAAACACACAAAGTTCAATTATTAATTATATAGAAAAAAAAGTAAGACTATTTTTTTATAACTCTAATAACTAACTTAATATAATCCTCTAACCAAATGAATTTCTAATCAGTATAACAAACCATTCTTAAACACTTATAAAAGTAGTTAAAAAATATCAAACTAGAATCTAAGTCAACTTTGTACAAAATTAAGTAATTAGCAAAACTGTTAAAAATTGAAAAAAAATAATATGATGTAGAAAATCTATACTTAATAGTTACATAAAGTGTTTCAATTTTTTAAATAATTCTAACTTTTTATCTAAGAGTTTTAAAAAAATCTGATTAGTAACTTTATAGAACTATATTAACTCTACATATGTGCCAAATATCTTTTTAAAATCTTATTACTGTAAGGAGTTGATGCATTTTAAAAATTGAAATTTTATATATAAATTTATAAATTTACATATAAAATTTCAATTTTTAAAATGCATCAACTCTCTACAATGATGAGATTTTGAAAAGATATTTGGTACATATATGAAGTTGATATAACTCTATAAAGTTACCAGTCAGATATTTTAAAACCTTTAGATAAAAAGTTAGTCATTTAAAAAATTAAAATATTTCGTGTAACTGTTAAGTATAGACTTCTACCACCATAGTATCTTTTACAAACCATAGTATCCTTCTCCAAAGGTACATGGTACAAAAATAAAATAAGTAAAAATAAAGATCCATGTGGTAAGAAAATTAGTGTATATGTTGTATCCTAGATGCTGGTCCAATTGTTAATCGGGACAACAACTATTCGCTATAAATGCAAGTGACTTTCATGTCACATGCCACAAACAAGGCCAATCGGGGAAGATATAGCCATTTTAGTTAATCACGTGATATTACTGATCAATAAAATTGCAATTAAAATTATAAGAAAATTTAAATTAAAAATGCAAAGATTTCTAATAAGACCTTATTTATTTATTTTTAGTCCATAATAAAAGTTGTAAAAAGCATTTTGCAATCTCAGATTGTTAAAATCGGTTTGGTGTATCATGAGATATCAAACGATAATTTTTAGCAATTCTTTATAATTTCTTTAAAATTTTAAATTAAAAGCACAAAGTATTCTAATCAGAACTAATCAATTTAATGAGTAAATATTACCTAAACCCATAATAAAATTTGTAGAGGAGCATTTTGCGATCCAACCGGTGGTAAATTCATCAAAATTGGTTTGATGAATCGTGAAATATGAATCGAAAAATGTTTGAAAATTATAAAGAATACTTAAAGAAATTGTTTGATACACCAACCGATTTTACCGATCTTAACACCGTTGAGATTGCAAAACGCTTCTCTACGATTTGTATTATGAACTCAGGCAAAGTTTACTTAGTTTTTATTAGAAATCTTTTGTTTTTCATTTAAATTTTCTTATCTCTTTATATGTTATGCAGGCAAATTTGCCTGCAAAAACATAGTAAACACATGAGATCTACATACGAAGAGATAATTTTATCTGCAATTCTATTGGTTGGTTCTAAGCAGGAAAGTCACATGATGGTTAAAATAGCCAAATCTTCTCTGATGCAAAGTACAGTAAAACCTTCATAAGTGCATGCTCTCGGGATCAAACTTTACCGATGTGTACTTAGAAAATAATAAAAAAAAGTGTAGTTGTGAAGGGCATATATAAATTTGGGCTCGAATTTAAGCGTGCATTTAGAGAGTGTATGCACTTATAAAGAATGCATTTATGAAGGTTTTACTGGATTTACTTTTGATACTTCTGCATCTACTTTTTGATACATATAAACATATCCTAAAATATTTATAATAATGTGCAATCTTATTGGTTAATTTTAGAATATGTTTAAATGTATTAAAAAAATAAATATAAAAGTATTAAAAAATGTATGTTTTATTTTTCCAATTGGCCTTTATTGTAGTTTGTGTTATATAACATGAAAGTTTTTTACATATAACAAAATAGTTATTATTTAATTATTATTTGTAAAATATAACTATAATTTGCATATAAAACAAAATTAATAATCAAAATCAAATTGCAATCTGAACAATTATACAAATTTTTTAATAATTATTTAAATTAAATTAGCATTAAAACAATTTAAAAAGTTAAGTTTCTAAGTAGACAACATCTTTGATTCTATATCAATATATGAAGCAGATTGTTACTAATAAATTAGAAATATATAAAAAAACCAAGACATTTTTTTAGTAGTTTATATCAAAGTCAAACTTTTTTTGAATAGACTTCTTATTATGTTTAATATTTAAACTAAAAAAATATTCTAAAAACAATAAAGAAAAACTCTGATTAAAAATTGTAAAAACTTAAAAACAAAACAAACAGTTAAAAATACTTTTTTTGGTTTAATTTTTTATATATTACATATGTTGATCATTTTCTTTTTTCAGTATTTTTTTTATACAAAAATGAAGATTTTAATTTCTTTTTATAAAAAATCAACATTGTTTATTACTTTCTTTTTTGAATAATTATATATTATAATTTTTTTTTCCCTTTGGCAGCCTTGCTATAAACTTTTATTAAGATTCTTATATATATGTTACATACATTTTAACTTAAGTTTCTGGTTTGACATTCTTTAGCTGCTTCTTTGAGTGCCCAGAGGCAGTCTGCTGCACTGGTTGAGGATATACCTAGATCTAGGGGCTATATTAGACTAGCCAATGAGGCCATATGTAAATAACTTTGATTTACTATAAATAAAATTTACAATTGAGTCAGACCATGCCTTATGTATTTCTATTTTTTCTACCTTTTTTCAATTTTTCTGGTTTCAATCATTTGACTCTTTTCTATTTTAATAACTTTCCTTATAAAACTAGCTTTATTAACTTTTTTTGTTGGGTTTTCTATCAAATTTCTTTTCCTTTTCTTGTTCTTCTTTTCAATTCCTATTTCTTTTTCCCATAAGACAAAAGTTTCACATCATTTTTTCCATATGTCTTCATAGAAACAATTCCAAGCTGTATTAATTGCTGTTGACACAAACTCTTTTGTTTCTTTACTTGAATGGAGTATATCTTGCAACAAATCTAGTAACTTTTTAAGCATTAGACCTTTGATTATTTTGCATCTTGTTTTAACTTTCTCTTCAGTTTGTAGATTCCAAAATGCTTCTTTAAGCTGCTCTTTATTTGATTCTGTTCTGGCTTTAGCTGAAAGCTTTGTCCATGCCATTTATTGATGTATTCTCTATATTTATTCATATATTTTTGTAAAATTTGTATATTGCTAAATGATCTTGATCTTCTTCTATATCTTCTTTATATATAATGTAAAATAGATTTTTATAAAGATCTGGATGGCATTGTGCTAGTGTTTTGGTTACTGGCAACTTTTCATTTATACATTTAATTAATGTTCCTATATATTTATTTTTCTCCATACTTAAACATTTGCTTCTATTTTAGTTTTTCATTTTTTTTCAAAAGTATGACCAGTTGTATGTTCTATTAATCTGATCTGATTCTGTCTTTTTGATTGCCATTATAAAATTCTATTCTATATTCTTTTTTAAATCTAAAATTTCTTTTATAAATTGTCTTGTGGGGTCTTCTATTACTTCATTTTTTCAACAAAGATTTACACTAGTTATTTGTATCATTTCTTTTATTATTCTATCTATAGCTAGTTTATCTGCTTTAATGTTCCACCTATTATCACTATACCCTTTAACTTTAACTAGTTCTAATTTAAGCTCTTTTAATTCTATACAATTACTAATATTCTCTAATAGATTGTAGTTTTTCCTTTTAAGTCATTGTCTTAGTGATCTTTTTGTGTTTTTCTTTTCTATATTGGTGATTGCTGTTGCACTATCTGTGAATATTCTAACTGTTCTCTTTTTTGGTATCATAAGTAGTACAAACTATATTGCAAGCAACTCTGGTTTTGTTGATGATGGCCAATTTTTTACTCCAAAACATCCTTTTCCAAGAACCTTTTTTTTTTTTCATCTACTTGAACCTAGCCTGCACCTATACAATCTGAATCTTGTTTTATAATCTTTGTTCCTTTTTTTAAAGATTCATCTGTATAAAAAACTAAGTCTTCTTCTAGTCTTGTTTAATTCAAATTTTTCCTGTAAATGAGTTCTTTCTTCATTATCACATTTATTAGCTGTTTCTGGATAATTTCTGCTTCTAGATCTATACAATATATAAATTCAACTTTTCTTTTACTAATGTTTAGTTTTATTTCTTCCTTTTCTCGTAATTGTTTTATCATATTATAACTTAACTCTAGCATTTTCTCTTTTGATTTTTCACAAATTTTGATATTGAGCCTTGAATTTCATTCTTGTTTTCCCACTTTATGCAATTTTTATTTTCTAATCTTTGGCCTAAAATGCAGTCTTTGCATTTCTTTAACACTGATTTTGTATTTTCTGTTTTTGCATTTGTTACCCAATGTTTTGTTAAAACCTTTTTTTGTGTACTTGTAATGATTTTTTTAACTATTGGATTTACAATTTCTTTTTTCTTGTCTGCTGTTTGCAACACTCATTCTTTCTTTCTTCTATCTTCTAAAAATGCTTTCAGTTGAACTTCAATTGCATGTTTATTTGGTTTTCTGACTGTTTACTTCTCTTTTATAGTTCTGCTTTGCCTATTCTCTATTAGCTTATTTTCTATATCACTAAACCATTTTGCTTGTCTGCCTTTACATGACTGTTCATATATTAATTTAAGCTGTTGCCATAATAGCATTTGATTGCCTGACTTGCTAATTAACTATTCTATATATATTAACTTAAGTTTTTTTAGTACCAATACTACTTTTTTCATAAACTTAGCATCTAGCAAATTAGCAATTCTATTTCCTTTTTTAGTCAGCTTTGAACTTGGATTACCAAAATTTACTATAACTTGCAATTCTTTGGCCTTTAGCATTGTATAACATGCTAAATTGTTTTTCCAAATTCTATTATATAACTTAGGAGAGTTTTCATACCAATCATTTACTGTTGCACCAACTAGTAATAAACCTTGGTCTATTTGTATTCTTGTAACTAATTCTTCTATGCCACCTGTATTGAGTCATATATACAAACTTGCAATTTGCTTAATAATAAGTTGATCTTATAATGAATTGCAGTTTTCTAAGTTTCTGTGTAAAATTATGCTGTTATCTGCTATTCTTGCTATACCTAGCTTGTTTTTTGTTACTCTTAATAAAGGGCTTTGTATTTTATCAACTACTGCTTTTGTTAACTTTGTCATTTGCAGTATATATAATAATTTTGAAATAATGCATATATTGTTAATATATAATACTTGTGCTATTATCATTTTTTTGTATCCAAGCTTCTTATTGTTGACTATACTGTTTCTTAAGCTCTTGATCTAATTAAAGAGTCTTTTAACTTACAATTTAACCAAACACCTAAGAATCTTGTTATCTTGTTAGACTCTCTTCTTGAATTTGCTCGTCTCCAATATTAATCTTTTTGTTTTTCTTTTCCTCTCTTGAATTCATAATAATTAATTTCGATTTTTTTCTATTACTTTGTATATCATTTATTTTGAAAAAATCTTCTGCGATCTTGATAGTTTGCTGCATTTGCATTTTGCTATTTGTAATCCATATTATGTCATCTGCAAATGCTACTACCACTTGTCTCCATTCTGTCTTTCTGGAGCAGCCTTGGTTATAATTATATGATACTGATGCTGATAATGTATAACCTAAATTGCAATCATCTTGGATTCTTTCAAGAAGTGAATTATAAAAAATTCTCCATATTAGTAGAAATAAGACTTCACCTTGTTCTATTCTATTGTTAATTTCAATTACATCTGTTGTGCCCCAATATGTAATAATTTTGGTTTGTCTTTTGTAAAACAAATTTAATATGAATATGATTGTAATTTCGGGAATTTTAATTCTTCTCATTGCTAATTCCAATGCCTCTAGTGATACTGAATCAAATGCCTTCTTCATATCTTGTAATACTAGCCATAATTCTTTGTTGTTGTTTTTTGCATCTTCCATTATAGCATTAATAATATGGACTGGCTTCTCTGTAAAATTGCCTGGCAGGTTAGCAAAGTTTGGACCTTTCAATATCTTTCTTTTACAAAATATTTGCATCAACCTTTTAGTAAGAATCTTGGTTGTGCACTTTCTAAATGTTTCTAGTAGTGCAATAGGTCTTACATTACTTAGGTTGTAATGCCATTCTTTGCTTTTTGGTATTGAATATATTTGTAAAATCTTCTACTTTTTTGGTACAATGTCTACCTTAATGCATATTTCTGCAAACTTCTTAAAAATTTTTTGTGCTTGTTTGCTAGCTGTCTGAATAAGCTTATATGTAATTCCTGTTATACCAGGTGCTGTGCTTTTCTTAAGCCCTGAAAGCATTTTTGACCATTCTTCATTTGTGATATTCTGATTCAATTCATTATATCAGTTTGAATTTATTAACTTCTTGGGTTTATAAATTTTTTTTCACTCCTCCTCTAACATTTCTTGATTAAAATATCTTGTTCTTAGCTGGTTCTAAAAATGGTCTTTTGTTTTTTCTAAAATCATTAGTGGTTCTATAAACAATTTCCTTTGACTATCTATTTTCTCAATTATTTTGTTGATTTGTATTTTTTTGCAAGGTTTATCTAGCAAACTATTTATTATTTTTTCTTAATTATTTCTGATCATTTGATATCTTTTTTCTATAAAGTCTTTTATTTTCTTTTGTTGTAGAGCCTCGATCTCACTTGTTCTTCTTATATATAGTATTTTCCACCACTCTTTTAAATCTTTTATTAGCTCTTGTGACTATTCACTTTGAGTTGTATCTATATATGTTTTTTGTTAGTGATTGATATAATGCAATTCTTCATTTAGTTCTTTTATATTGTCTTTTGTTAATCCAACTCTAATATTAATTTTTCCTATACTGATCCATCTTCCTAGTTGAGTCAGAATCTTTGATAGTTTTGCTTCTTTCACTTTCTTTTTCTTATTTTCTGATGTATTAAATATTCTTTTTTTTGGTAATTTCTTCTTTGCTGCTGATTGAATTCCGTTACAAAGAATGTTCCACCAATCATCTAATTTGTTTTGTAAGGCTGCTTTTGCAATGTTTTAACTGTTTAAGTTTTGTGAAATTGATTTTAATTCTTGTAATTGAATTCTTTTCTTCAGCTGAAGATCCAATTCAACTTTGTAGTTTTCTATATCCTCTTTGGTTGCTTTATTCCACAAGAAGATAATTCTTTGTTGCTTTAATCTTTTGATTTTTGCTACACTATAAGATTCAATTAAATGTTCTAGATTGATTTTTGCTATTACTAAACTGTGATTACTATTCATATAAACATCCATCTCTTGTATTTCTGCATCGAATAGTCTATCTGCTAGTTCTTCTGTAATTAAAATTTGATCAATTCTTGATTCTAAATCTCTACTTAACTATGAAAATTCTTTTTTCTCTGGATTTACTAATCTGTAAGCATCTCTGAAGTCTTGTCTTGTTAGCCATTTAAGTAATGGATCTTGCTTAATCATTTTTGCTTTTGAACTTTTCGACCTATCTAATTCTGAATTGACTACACTATTAAAGTCTCTCATTACAATTATTTGTGTTCTTTGTTGGTGTTTGATATATCTTTCAATTATTGTTCTTTGAATTTTTTTTTTTTCTTCTTTGTTATTTGGTGGCATATAGAGCATTATAACTATTATTTCAGTTTGTTTAAACATAAAGTTGGCTATAATTATATATTCATTTATTCTATCTATTCCTTCTAGATGTTTTTCCTATTGTTTGTTTATAAGTATACCTACACCAGACCCTTTTTTTTTGTTTAAATTTGCATTTGACCAAAAGCCTCTGTATTCACTCTGATTGTTTAACATAAAAAACTTTTCTTTGCCTGAGATATTTGTTTCTGCTATACTGATTATATCTATTTTGTTATCAATTAACCATTCTTGTAAAATCTCTATTTTTTGGTTATTTCTTTTGAGATTGTTAATGTTGTATGTTGCTATATTTAAGTTAATTTTGTCCTTTGTATAGATTTTCTTTATTGGCATTTGTCTTTCTATTTTATGTTGTTGTTTATTTGTTTTGTTTATGTCTTCAACTATCCTTTTTTGATCTCTAAAAGTTCTTTTAATATTTCTATTAAGTAATTTCTCTTTGGGTTTTGAATTGTTATTTAGTTGGTATAGATGCTGTCTTGTATTTGTTTCTAAGTTAGTATTTGCTATTAGTGAAGAGGATTCTGCTTCTATACCCTAGTTTTTTAATTCAACTATGGCACCTTTTAGGAGTAATTTATTTCTCCTTTACTTATACTTGCATCATTGCAAATATAATATATTTTTAGTCTATCTAATCTTAATAATATTTTTTGCAGTAATTCTTGCATTTAGTCTAAAATATTATTTTTTTTGCTTGATTTGGCTAACTTATACAAGTGTTGTTCTCTTTCTCACTCTTTGTGTTCTTAGTTTTTATGTTACTTCTAAATTCTTCTTCATTTATATCAACCTTAAGATCTTTAGTATTTCTGTACTTTTGCTTGTCCTTTCTGGGATTCTTCTTTTCCACTCTTGCTTTATTCCAAAAAATTTAATAATTGTTGTATCTTATTAGTTTTGATTTTGCTGCATCCATTTCTTCTTTGGATGCAAATGTAATTGTTGCTGACCTTCTCTGATTATCATTTCTATTTGATGGTATGTACACAGACTTTATTTCTTTGCTTTTTAGACAACATAAAAGCAATATCTTTGATGCATTTGCTGGAAGGTCTCTTAACTTTGTTGTAAACTGGCTTTGTTGATCATGTTGATTATAGTCCTTATTGCCTTTGGTTACCCTTGCTAATTTTTGGGTTCTGATTGGTAATAACTATGGGATGTTCTTCTCTATAAGACAATCTGTTCTAATTACTGCCAAAGCTTTAAACTTTGATCTTTTGATCTGAATTACTTGTACCTTCCTAATGTTTTTACATATATGTTTTATTTCTTCTGAATTGATGTTTGCTGGCAGATTCCAAATTGTGAAGTAGTTGTATTGGTTTAAATTATTATTAATTGCATTGGGTTCTTCTATTTTAATTGCTTTTATTAGGCTTATTGGCTTTGTATATTCTTTTTCCTTCTTTTTGTTATCTTTAAATTGTTGCTCAGTAATTTTTTTCTGTTCGTTGCTCTCTTCTGAGATAAGTTTGAGCCAGTCACCTTTTTTTTCTCTAATTCTGTCTATTGCTTGATCTCTACTATATTCACAATCAAAATTGATTTTAACCCAGTTATTGCCTTTTTTGAAAACTTTCTTTACTGTTTTAATGTGATGGTTTTTCCCTACAATCCACTTAACATATTTGACTCTTTCTTCTTTTAAAGCTTCTGGCAATGCATAACTGGCATATTTGCCTTAAAGGAGTTTTTTTTATCACAAATTCTGTTTCTTGGTAACTATTGGCTATATTCAATTGTATTCAGGAATATTGTTTCTACATTATTGTTATCTTCTTTTTTCATATTCTGTATTCTTTTGTTAATGGTTTCAATATTTTTTATAATATCATAAAGCATGTTATTTACTGGTGCTTTAGCATCTTCTTTTAGCTTTTTACTCTTTTTAATGCTTGTTTTGTTGTCTTCTAAAGCAGCTTCTGTTAGTCTTAAACTTAAGGCAGAGTCTTGATTAGTTTTTTTCTCTATGCTATCTTCTTTTTGCTACCTCTTTTTATTAATTATAAGCTTTATTTTTTTTATTTCTTTGACTCTAGGTATTTCTTCTATTTTCATTTTATCTTAAGTACTTTTTTCCTGGCTTATATTTGATATATATTTTATAGAGCCTAGATGTTGATTTATTATTCTAAGCTTAGTTAGCCATTCATCTGTAATATCTTCTTCTAACTATCTTAGTTCTGCAAGATGAAGAACTTCTAAAATTTGACTATAGTACAATAAGTCATCAGGTATAATATGACCTGGATCACTTAACACAAGGTCTTTTGCAATATACTCAATATTGCAAAGGCTTTTTGTAGATGTTGTTAGAACATGATCTAGAATTTTGCTGTTAATATATCTACAGTTTCTGTCACCCAGTCTCCTGATGTAATCTATAATATCTGATTTTTAAATCTTATCTATCGATCTACTAGATCAGGTTGTTTCTTGTTTAGATAATTCACATGTACTTATTTGTTGTAATATTATTAGTTGTTTTGTTAAATCCTAGTTAAAATAGTGATTACCTAATTGGAAATGTGTTTGGTTTGTTTGTTATTGTTTGTTTATATTATGTAATCACATGCTACAATCTTCTGTTTTCTTAGACTAACAACAAATTCCCAAAATTACAAAAATTCTCAAGAGTTTTGAAATTTTGTTAAAAAAAATTAAGAAATTTTGTATTTGCTGTTTAGGAAGTTTATTTTCTTTTGTATTCTAATAAAGCAATAATGACTTCTAATACTAGGAGCTTTTTCTAATATTATAATAAGTGTTTGCTATACTACTTTTTGTTATATTTTCAGTTTTGTAATTTTCAATTTTTTCCTAAATTGATAATTATATATTATAATATAATATAATAAAAACATAATAATTATATAAACAATCTAATATATAATATAATAAAAAACAAAAAAGGATTTAAGTTAAAAGATTATAGTAAATTAGAGATATATAGTAATTTTAAATTATATATATATAATTTTTACCTTTTAGCATAGGTTAAAGTGTAATTAAATCCTTAATACAAATTAAAATTTTAGTAACCTAACTAAAATAATTATAAATAAATATGCTTTTTAATACTTTTGGTTTTTTTTTCTTTCTATAATTTTATTAATTTAGTTTAGTTTAATTTTTTTTGTTTTTTTTTATTTTCTTATAAGAAAGTATTATTAGATTAATAATATTTTATTGTAAAATAGCAATTGAAAATAACTTTTTATTTTTTTTTTTTTTTTAATATTAATGGTAAGGCCATGCCTCTATCTTTATTGAATATTTAACTGAGATTTTTACATAAAGTTTAAATCTACTTTTAAAATATT